>JAAGEH010000331.1:456041-474560 GCA_011751065.1 Lasiurus cinereus | reverse complement strand
AAAACTGTGGTACATCTACACAATGGAATTCTATGCTGCCATTAAAATGAAGGAATTCTTACCATTTACAGCAACCTGGTTAGAACTGGAGAGCCTTATGCTTAGCGAAATAAGCCAGTCAATGAAGGAGAAGCATCACATGATCGCACTCATTGGGGGATAATAAAGAACATTATAAACTGATGAACAAAAGGATAGATACAGAGACAGTAAAGCTTCAAACAGACTGTGAAATTACAGCAGGAAGATTAAAGTTAGGTGAGGTAGATAAGAGATCAATCAAAGGACTTGTATCTATGCATATAATCATAACCAATTAACATAGACACTGGGGGGTTGGGATATGCCTGGGAGGGAGGGGGGGCAATGGGAAGATATGTATAAAAAATTAATAAAAAAAAGAAATAATGACTGAAAACTTCCCACATCTGGTAAAAGAAATAGACTTACAAGTCCAGGAAGCACACAGAACCCCAAATAAAAGGAATCCAAAGAGGACCACACCAAGACACATCATAATTAAAATACCAAGAGTAAAAGACAAAGAGAGAATATTAAAAGCAGCAAGAGAAAAACAGTTCATTACCTACAAGGGAGCACCCATACAACTGTCAGCTGATTTCTCAACAGAAACGATGCAGGCCACATTGGAATGGAAAGAAATATTCAACGTGATGAATAGCAAGAACCTACAACCAAGAATAATCTATCCAGCAAAGTTATTATTCAGAATTGAAGGGCAGATAAAGAGCTTCACAGAGAAGAAAAAGCTAAAGGAATTCATCAACTCCAAACCAGTATTATATGAAATGCTGAAAGGTACTCTTTTAGAAGAGGAAGAAGAAAAAGGTAAAAGCCAAAAAATTATGAACAACAAATACATATCTATCAACAAGTTAATCTAAAAATTAAGTAAATTAAAAATTTGATCAACAGAATAAACTGGTGAATATAATAGAATCAGGAGCACAGAAAGGGTGTAGACTGATAATTCTCAGGGGGACAAAAATCATAAAGCATCAAACAGACTGTGAAATTACAGCAGAAAGATTAAAGTTAGGTGAGGTAGATAAGTGATCAATCAAAGAACTTGTATGGATGCATATAAGCATAACCAATGATCATAGACACTGGGGGGTTGGGGTATGCCTGAGAGGGAGGGGGGCAATGGGGAGATATGTATAAAAAATTAATAAAAATTAATTAGAAAAAAAAATAAAGTAAAAAAAATCATGTCAGAGAATTTGAAGTGGTACACAAAAAGCATTTGATGCAGCTCCTGAGGGAGAACACTTATACGGACTGCTCCAGTGATTCTCTTTTACTGGTAGCTGAGACGATCACTGAACTACCAGGCAAACAAAGAAGTTACCATACTGTCTGGGTAATTCAATCCAAATTAACAAAAGAAAACTGGGTTTCTCTATACAATGAGAAAAGGAACGACCATGTTGAATACCTAGGGTTTCTTTGGGGTACCATGTAGTAAAAGTTAATTTAAAAACCATAACAACCAAAGGCAATAACATTGAGGATTCAGACTCCCTAGGAATGAAGGTTGAATGTAAATAACCCCATTCAGCTGAGGTGATGACAAAGTGAACATGGAATAGGTATGGAAGAAGGTTATATCCTTGTTATGGCCTTGTGATCAATTGCAGAGTAAAGAGGAGCTGGAAATGAGCTAATCTGACACATTAGTAAAGTAGTAGAGATACTGGTAGGTGCCGTTAAGGTTTTCCTAGAGGGGTAAGAAGCTAGATGTACCAAAATGGAATGCAAATCTGAATTTCTCTTCTATCTTGGCCTGAGGAAGACTGAGCATGATCTGGGAGAGTGTATTTTATTCTTATCTTTTTCATGTGTCTGCATATGGTTAGGTAAGAATTCAAATCCTTGTTAGCTGCAGATGTATTTCTCCCCTTGGGGTATATTCATGGGAAATTGGATTATAGTAAGAAGTTCTTCCACCTTGGGAATCTTTACAAAATATATGTCTTTTCATGGAACTTTTCTCTGATTGCTTACCAGGTAAAGCCTCTTAACTCCTAAGATATTTTAGGAGTTATACTCTGGTCCTACTCATTGGCTTTGCCAACCATTTTCCTTCACCTCTGAAAATGTAGGCTCCAGACCTACAAGCCTAATGTCCATTCAACAGGTAGTTTTTAATCATCCATACATGAGTTTCTCTCCATTCTTACCTTCCCCCAAACTATAGTCAGGTATGATCAATGACTATAACCAGTCACTGTTTCAGGATTCCGAGAGCATTGTGCTAGAGCAGTCCTACATAATTACTTTGTCTTTAATGAGTTACTCCAGGATCTTACCTCCTTTGTGATACAGAGCCCCTTAGGTCCACAGATGTGAAGATGGGAGATGTGAGAAGGGATTTTCTGACACAGGTGATGACTAGAGAGGCTGTTACTTCACGTGCCTTAGTGAATAAAAGGGAGCAGGATCTCAGGCCAGAGTTCTGTAATCATCCTCAGACAGACTGGGTAAGTTGGACAAAGGATGAATGAGTGATTTTGTAGGGTCCTTCTAATCAGAGGGTCTTGTGTTGTTCTGCAGGATAGTTTTTCAAGTGTAATAATCATTTTCCATATCTCAGGTTTTCAAGATTTGTTCATATTCTAGAAATATTTTGACTGATGTTCACCAGTTTTAATGATAGCATTCATAAATGTTACTAGGTAATGTATCTCTTAAGATTGTCATTTAACAAAAGATACGTGTGTGAGGCAAGTGTCTCAATACAGAGGTTCTTAATCCTTGACTGACTATATATATATATAAAGTGTCCCCAAAATGCACACACTTTGGATAATTATAAAGGCAGTGTTTATTAAGATATATTTCACTTTTGAAATTGAGCTATCAGCTGTTAAAGTGTGCATATAAAATTTTGGGATGCCTTGGAATTGGAATTGGAATTACATAAGAAACTACATTAAGATATTTTGGATTGGATCTCCTTTCCCAGAGATTCTGATTACATTTGTTGGGGAAGAGTGCAGTAATCTGTATTTTAAAATGGTTGCATATTTGTGCCATTGAGTGTTGTGTATGGACTAGCAGAATTGGCATCTTCAAATATAAAATTTGTGCTTATAAAATGTAGAGTTTTAGGTGCCACCAGAGACTCACTAAATCAAAACCAGCATTTAACAGGTAGTTTGCATGCTGGCTTGTGGTTCCTAGTGAAACTCTTGACACAAGAGGTGGGTCCCACTTGTTTTACAGGGGTGTAAAATTCTGAGACATGAAGTGTATGAAACTTCACTTGATGATTTTCTCTTGTGAAACCAACACATTACGTCTACATGTAAAAAATTATTAATGTGGCTCAATTAAACAGCACCAGAGGAATCCAAGATGGCGGCATAGGTATACACCTACACTGCTGCCTCGCACAACAATTTCAAAACTACAACTAAAAGACTGAACGGACATCATCCAGAACCACAGGAAAGCTGGCTGAGTGGAAGTTCTACAACTAGAAGGAAAGAGAGGGGCTCACGGAGACCCAGAGGAGCTGCAAAAAGCTGAGGTATGGAGACGCGCGGGTGGTGCAGGAGTACCTGGCTGGCTTTCTCTGGCGGGAGGGAAACGGAGACTCTCAAAGGCATTGAACCCCTTATCCTACGACACTAAACCCCAGATCCAGCAGAAACTCATACGGGGGGAGTTTGGACTGTGAAAAGGGAGAAGTGCACGGAAACTTAGGGGAGTCGCAAAAGATCAAAGGCCTGGTGGTGCGCACGGCAGGCAGGACAGACTGCTGATTGTGCCGCTGGCTTTCGCGAGTGGGTGGGGGATAGACCCTCCCAACTGTGCCACTTCTGACTCCACTAAGCCCCTGTTTCGGATGAAACCCTAGAGACCTAGACTCGTGTGGTCCTGCTGCGCAGGGGAACTGGAAAGGCAGCGGTTAGAGGCACAAGGACGGCTCCAGCCATTACCCAGTCAGGGGCCGTGGAGGGCGGGGCCGACTGGAAGGCAAGGCGGTCCCTTAAGCCCTGAGACCCCACTCATCCCAAGCTCAATAGAGACTTCTTCGGTTTTGCATCTGGTATCATAAGGCTGAATTCAACACAGAAGTTTCCCCGGCATAGTGAAAATGCCAAGACAAGGGAAGGGACCACAAACAAAAGAAATGGAGGAAAAAAAACGACTGGATATAGAGTTCAAAACCACACTTACAAGGTTTTTCAAGAATATGCTAGAAAAGATGGATAAATTTAGTGAGACCCAAGAGGAGATGAAAAAGGTCCAACTAAAGATGATAAAGGACCAACTAGAAATTAAACATACACTGACTGAAATAAAAAATATTATACAGAGTCCTAACAGCAGACTAGAGAAAGGCAAGGATTAAGTCAAAAATTTGAAATATAAAGAAGCAGAAAACATTCAACTGGAAAAGCAAGAAGAGAAAAGAATTCAAAAATGTGAAGATAATGTAAGGAGCCTCTGGGACAGCTTCAAGCGTACCAACATCAGAATTGTGGGGGTGCCAGAAGAAGAGAGAGAGCAAGATACTAAAAACCTATTTAAAGAAATAATGACTGAAAACTTCCCACATCTGGTAAAAGAAATGGACTTACAAGTCCAGGAAGCACACAGAACCCCATATAAAAGGAATCCAAAGAGGACTACACCTAGACACATCATAATTAAAATACCAAGAGCAAAAGACAGAGAGAGAATATTAAAAGCAGCAAGAGAAAAACAGTTCATTACCTACAAGGGAGCACCCATACGACTGTCAGCTGATTTCTCAACAGAAACGATGCAGGCCAGATGGTAGTGGCAAGAAATATTCAACATGATGAACAGCAAGAACCTACAACCAAGAATAATCTATCCAGCAAAGCTATCATTCAGAATTGAAGGGCAGATAAAGAGCTTCACAGAGAAGAAAAAGCTAAAGGAGTTCATCAACTCCAAACCAGTATTATATGAAATGCTGAAAGGTACTCTTTTAGAAGAGGAAGAAGAAAAAGGTAAAAGACAAAAAATTATGAACAACAAATACATATCTGTCTACAAGTGAATCTAAAAATTGTGAATCAAAAATTTGATCAACAGAATAAACTGGTGAATATAATAGAATAGGAGCACAGAAAGGGAGTAGACTGATAATTCTCAGGAGGACAAAATTATAAAGTATCAAACACTGTGAAATTACAGCAGAAAGATTAAAGTTAGGTGAGGTAGATAAGTGATCAATCAAAGGACTTGTATGCATGCATATAAGCATAACCAATGATCACAGACACTGGGGGTTTGAGGTATGCCTGGGAGGGAGGGGGGGCAATGGGGAGATATGTATAAAAAATTAATAAAAATTAATTAGAAAAAAAACAGCACCAGCAGGATGGAAATCTCACCAGTTCCACTTAGCCCATGTCCCTTAATGCTCCTCAGTTTCATCCACTCTGAAGCACTCTCTGAGGTATGGATATCTAGAGAAGAAGTAGAGATCCCAAGGGTAGAAGTTATCTTTATTCTTCCCTTTCCTCCCCCAATTTTAAAACCTCTTTATCAAGTTTATTTTTCATAGTAATGTCATGCTATGAATATCAGCACAAGCATGGAGTGACAATGTGGATGTATATACTGGATTCTCTATTCCTGATAAAGAGAAGTGTTGTTGAAGTACTGTAATATTTTCTAGAAGTCTGAGATTACATCTGGGAATTGTGTAATAAAGTGGCAAAAACTAGTCAGCTCTTGTTCTGAGAGGATTTAGTGGGAGTAGGTATTCTAACTTAACAGGAGTTTGCTGTCTTTAAGTTGAAGGTATGTATATCTCAGACTGAAGCATAGCCAATAATTATGAAATACCAGCTACATCGAGGCCCTGTGCCAGGTGCTGGCCCTGCTGCAGTTTATGGCCTTCCTTGCAAGGAGTTTGTGATCCAGCAGGGAAGGTAGCTATAAGCAAATAATCCCAATGGGACTAAGTGCCGTAGAGACATAGCAGTAGGTTCTCACCTTATCTGATGAGAATTGATGACTCGAGTCTGAGTTTCTTTTACTGAGATGTGAAAGACTGGAGGAGTGAGTCTGGAGAGGGGCAGAGTGAGATTATGAATTTGATTTGGGATCTGTTGAGCTGAAGATGCTTGTGATATTACATGGGGAAATAATCATTAAACAATTCATGATGCAATTCTGAAGGTAGCAGAATTTTACCTATGAGATTTATATGGCAATTGATGCCATGGGATACACAAGCTCTTTAGGGCTGTATATGGAGACTTAGAAAAGAATAGTGTTTAAAGCACAAGGAAGCAGCAATATATAGTACATTTACACAATGTAATACTACATGGCTGTAAAAGGAACTCTTTTGCAACAGCATGGATGGACCTGGCGAGTATTATGCCAAGCAAAATAAGCCATTCAGAGAAAGCCAAATACCATATGACCTCACTTATATGTGGAATCTAATGAACAAAATACACTGGCAAAATAGAATCAGAGGCATGGATACATGGAATAGACTGACAGCTTTCAGAGGGAAGGTGGGTGATGGAGGGACTAGATAAAAGAAGGTGAAGAGATTAGCCAAAGAACATGTATGCATAGCTCATGGACACAGGCAACAGAGTGGTGATGGTCAGAGAGAAGGGAGAGCTAGGGCTAGGGGAAGATGGGTGAAAAGGGGAAGATGAGGGACATCTATAATAGTATCAACAATAAAAATAAAAAGACGAGGGCCAGCTAATGTTCTCAACAGAGAAAAAAAGACTGTTAGAGCCCTAGCCAGTTTGGGTCCATGGATAGAGCATCTATCTGTGGACTGAAGGGTTCTGGGTTCGATTCTTGTCAAGGGCACATATCTTGGTTTTAAGCTCAATCCTCGGCTCTGGTTGGGGTGCGCGCGGGAGGCAACTCATCGATGTGTCTCTCTCACATCAATGTTTCCCTCTCTGTGTTTGTTCCTTTCTTGTCCACTCTCTCTCTGAAAAAAAAAATCAATTGAAAAATATTCTTTGGAGGAGAATCCAAGATGGTGGCATAGGTAAACACCTACACTGCTGCCTTGCACAACAATTTCAAAACTACAACTAAAAGACAGAACGGACATCTCCAGAACCACAGGAAAGCTGGCGGAGTGTAAGTTCTACAGCTAGAAGGAAAGAGAGGGGCTCACAGAGACCCAGAGGAGCTGCAAAAAGCCGAGGTACTGAGATGCACGCGCTGAGAGAGTGGGTGCTAGAGAACCTGGCTGGCTTTCTCTGGCGGGAGGGAAACGGAGATTCGCAATGGCATTGAACCCCTTATTTTACGACACTAAACCCCAGATCCAGCCGAAACTCATACGGGGGGAGTTTGGACTGTGAAAAGGGAGAGGTGCATGGAAATTTAGGGGAGTCGCAGAAGATCAGGTCTGGTCTCGCACGCGCACGGTGCTGCGCGCAGGAAAGATTGCTGATTGTGCCACTGGCTTTCGCGAGTGGGTGGGAGACAAACCCTCCCAACTGTGCCACTTCTGACTCGACTAAGCCCCTGTTTCGGGCGAAACCCTGGGGACCTAGACTCATGTGGTCCTAGTGCGCAGGGGAGCTGGAAAGGCAGCGGTTAGAGGCACTGCGGGCTCGAGCACACAAGGACCGCTCCAGCCATTACCCAGTCACATGAGACTCAGGGGCTGTGGAGGGCGGGGTCAACTGGAAGGCAAGGCGGTCCCTTAAGCTCTGAGACTCCACCCCTCCCAAGCTCAACAGAGGCTTCTGCGGCTTTGCCTTTGGCATCATAAAGCTGAATCCAACACAGGTTTCCCCGGCATAGTGAAAATGCGGAGAAAAGGGAAGGGATCACAAACAAAAGAAATGGAGGAAAAAAAAAACAACTGGATATAGAGTTCAAAACCATGCTTATAAGGTTTTTCAAGAATATGCTAGAAAAGATGGACAAATTTAGCAAGAGCCAAGAGGAGATGAAAAAGGACATACTAGAGATGGAAAAGAGCCAACTAGAGATGGAAAAGGTCCTACTAAAGATGATAAAGGACCAAATAGAAATTAAACATACACTGACTGAAATAAAAAATATTATACAGAGTCCTAACAGCAGACTAGAGAAAGGCAAGAATCAAGTAAATAATTTGAAATATAAAGAAGCAGACAACATTCAACTGGAAAAGAAAGAAGAGAAAAGAATCCAAAAATGTGAACATAATGTAAGGAGACTCTGGGACAGCTTTAAGTGTATCAACATCAGAATTGTGGGGGTGCCAGAAGAAGAGAGAGAGCAAGATACTGAAAACCTGTTTAAAGAAATAATGACTGAACACTTCCCACATCTGGTAAAAGAAATAGACTTACAAGTCCAGGAAGCACATAGAACCCCATATAAAAGGAATCCAAAGAGGACCACACCAAGACACATCATAATTAAAATACCAAGAGCAAAAGAGAAAGAGAGAATATTAAAAGCAGCAAGAGAAAAACAGTTCATTACCTACAAGGGAGCTCCCATACTACTGTCAGCTGATTTCTCAACAGAAACGATGCAGGCCAGATGGGAGTGGCAAGAAATATTCAACGTGATGAATAGCAAGAACCTACAACCAAGAATAATCTATCCAGCAAAGCTATCATTCAGAATTGAAGGGCAGATAAAGAGCTTCACAGAGAAGAAAAAGCTAAAGGAGTTCATCAACTCCAAACCAGTATTATATGAAATGCTGAAAGGTACTCTTTTAGAAGAGGAAGAAGAAAAAGGTAAAAGCCAAAAAATTATGAACAACAAATAGATATCTATCAATAAGTGAATCTAAAAATTAAGTGAATTAAAAATTTCATCAACAGAATAAACTGGTGAATATAATAGAATCAGGAGCACAGAAAGAGAGTGGACTGATAATTCTCAGGGGGGGAAGGGGTGAGGGGTGTACAGGGAGAGACTGGACAAAAATCATACACCTATGGATGAGATCAATGGGAGGGAGCTAAGGGCAGAGGGAGGGGTGGGAGCTGGGTGGAGGGATGCTATGCAGGGGGAAAAAAGAGAAACAAATGTAATAATCTGAATAATAAAGATTTAATTTAAAAAAAAGAGAGAAAAAAAAAAGAAAAAAAGAAAAATATTCTTAGGTGAGGAGTAAGAAAACAACAACAACAAACACACACACACACACACACACACACACACACACACACACACAAAACAAAACAAAAACAAAACCTGTTAGAGTAGAAACCAATCACAGCTTCTGATAAGTGCCCAGGGAAGTATCAGAAGAATCAATGTGATCACATAAAAGAGATAAGAGTGTTTTCAAAGGGAGAAACATTGTTACATGTTAATTAATAAAAAATGAGAAAATAAGTTTGAGAAGGGGTTTAGATTGGGTGATATGTTATAGTTGTGGTAACAAAGAGTGTTATTACAAATAATGAAAATGAAATAAATTATTGCAGAACAACTAACAGATCATATTTCATAGAAATATATTCATTTTCATTCAGATTTTTAATGGACACTTATTTTTTCCTAAAGATACTGGACACAGAACATGACAGGAAGATATCAAACTGTCATCTCCTACTTCTTTCTCCAGGGCCTGCCGGTTGAGCCAGAGCAGCAAAACCTATTCTATACCCTGTTCCTGGCTATGTATTTTACCACCATCCTGAGGAACCTCCTCATCATTTTCCTGATTCGCCTGGACTCTCAGCTCCACACGCCCATGTATTTATTTCTCAGCAATTTGTCTTTGTCTGATATCTGTTTCTCTTCAGTGACCATTCCCAAATTTTTGCACAACATGCAGAGCCAAGACTCATCCATCCCCTACACAGGCTGCCTGACCCAGATGTACTTCTTCCTGTTCTTTGCAGACCTGGAGAGCTTCCTCCTTGTGGTAATGGCCTATGACCGCTATGTGGCCATTTGCTTCCCCCTGCACTACACCACCATCATGAGTCCAAAGCTCTGTCTCTCCCTGGTTGCACTGTCCTGGGGGCTGACCATGTTGCATGCCATGTTACACACTCTGCTCATGGCCAGGTTATGTTTTTGTGCTGACAATGTGATTCCTCACTTTTTCTGTGATATGTCTGCTCTGCTGAAGCTGTCCTGCTCTGACACTCGAGTCAATGACTTGTTGATATTTATTATGGGAGGGCTCATTCTTGTCATCCCTTTCCTACTCATCATCACATCCTATGCACGGATTGTGTTGTCCATCCTCAAGGTGCCTTCTGTTAGAGGTATCCACAAGGCCTTCTCCACCTGTGGCTCCCACCTGACTGTGGTGTCGCTGTTCTATGGGACAGTTATTGGTCTCTATTTATGCCCATCAGCTGATAAGTCTACTGTGAAGGAGATGGTCACGGCTATGATGTACACTGTGGTGACACCCATGCTGAACCCTTTCATCTACAGCCTAAGGAACAGAGACATGAAGGGAGCCCTGGAAAGAGTCTTTTGTATAAAGAAAACTTCCTTCTTTATATGATGGTGTAACTTGGATTTTTATTTATTTATTAAATTTATTGTCATGCTATTGGTTAATATAATGTTATAGGTTTCAAGTGTACATTTCTATGATACATGAGATAGTATGAAATACTGCCATTTGCAACAGTATAGATGGGCCTTGAGATATCATGCTAAGTGAAATAAGTCAGACAGAAAAAGTTAAGAACCATGATTTTATTCATATGTGGGATATAAAATGAAATTCTTGCATAATTATATCCAGTGAATATATTGATATTATTATTAGGATATTAACTATTCTCCTTTTTTAAATGTTGATCTGTTAAAAAAACTTTTATGGTTGACATTATTACAGATGTCTCCCTCCTTCCCCCGTTACCTCCTTCTACCTGGTTCCTGCCCTGCCTCAGGCCTTTACCACCCTATTGTCTGTGTCCATAGATAATGCATATCAATTCTTTGGTTAATCTCTTCCTGTCCCTCTATTCCCTCTTGATATTCGTCAGTCAGTTCCATGTTCCCATGCCTCTAGTTTTATTTTATTGATCAATTTATTTTCATTAGATCCCTTGTTCATTTATCTTGATTTTTAGATTCCATTGTTGATAGATATGTATTTATTGCCATTTTATTGAAGAACTAGCTCTTAGTTTCTTTTTCTGTTGTTTTCTGGCTCTATTTCATTCATTTATGATTTTGGCTGTTTCCTTTTCTCACTCTGGATTTAGTTGGTTTCTTTATTATGTTAAGGTATATTCCCTCTAAGTCACTTTGATGAGACTTTTATTATTTTTATTTTTAAATATCACCTAAGGATATTTTTCCATTGATTTTTTTAGAGAGAGTGGAAGAGAGGGAAAAACAGAGAAAAAATATTAATGTGAGAGAAACACATCAATTGGTTGCCTCCTACATGCCATAGAGTGCTGAACGCTTGAGGCAGGGCTCAGGCTGAGGAGGAGTCTGAAACTGAGGTATATTCCCTTACCAGAATCGAACCTGGGACCCTTTGGTCCACAGGCTGACCTCTATCCACTGAGCCAAACCAGCCAGAGTGGAGTAGGACTTTTTAATGTTCCCCAGTGACCTAATATGCAGCAGAGTTTGAGTATCATTGACTTAGCGGGGTCCCCTGCCTCTTTGTAAGGCTGGTGTCTTGCATCTCCATGTGTCTGGCCAGAGCAGTGAGCCTCAGCTGGAAGGATCTTGATTGAGGGTGGGTTTTGTTTGTTATTATTTTTCTAGTTGCTTTAGGTGTAAAGTTAGATTGCTTTTTTAGGATTTTTTTTATTTCTTGAGATAGGCCTGTATTGCTCTGTACTTCCCTCTTACAACTATTTTGACTGCAACCCATAGATTTTGGAAATTTCTGTTTACATGGTTCATTTGACTAAATGTAATTTCTGATTTTCTTTTTGGTCCATTTGTTACTTAGGGGTATGTTGTTTGTGTTTTTTTCCCAATGTACTTCCTGTAGTTGAATTTTAGTTTCAGTCAGACAAGATGCTTGATATAATTTCAGTTTTCTTGAATTTATTGAGTCTTGTTTTGTGGCCTAATATGTGATATATCCTGGAGAATGTTTTATGTGCACTTGAAAAGAATATGTATTAAGCTGTTTTTGTAAACTTATTAAGTTTATCTGGTCTAATGTGAGGTATAAGGCCATTGTTTCCTTATTGATTTTCTGTCATCTTCTCCCTTTATATCTGTTAAAGAAAATGACTGTGATTAGATTTTTATTACATTTTATAAATCTGTTGAAGTTCTTACTGACATCCTCTATTCCCAAGTTTGGTGAGCAACTTTTTTTTTTTTTTAAATGAGCATGCAATTTTTATTCTGTGTGTAAATTATAATTCATTAATTAAAAAGAGAAACAGTGAAGTATTATTTTAAATAAAATATTAGCATAAATTTTCTTTTTTAGAAAATTATTTTGGATCACATTGATTGCTACTTACTCTATTAAGATAAAATTTTATGAGGAGAGTCCAAGATGGTGGCATAGGTAAACACCTACACTGCTGCCTCAAACAACAATTTCAAAACTACAACTAAAAGACAGAACGGACATCATCCAGAACCACAGGAAAGCTGGCTGAATGGAATATCTACAACTAGAAGGAAAGAGAGGGGCTCACAGAGACCCAGAGGAGCTGCAAAAAGCTGAGGTAGGGAGACATGTGTGTGGAGAGAGCGGGTGCTGGAGTACCTGGCTGGCGGGAGGGAGACGGAGACTCCCAAGGGCATTGAACCCCTTATCCTACGACACTAAACCCCAGGTCCAGCTGAAACTCATATGTGGGGAGTTTGGACTGTGAAAAGGGAGAGGTGCACGGAAATTTAGGGGAGTCACAAAAGATCAGAAGTCTGGTGACACACACAGCACTGAGGGCAGAAGACGGACTGCTGATTGTGCCGCTGGCTTTCACAAGTGGGCGGGAGACAGCCTCCCAACTGCGCCACTTCTAATTCTACTAAACCCCAGTTTTGGGCATAACCCTGGGGACCCAGATTCATATGGTCCCGGGCTGAGACTCAGGGGCCATAGAAGGTGGGGCCGACTGGAAGGCAAGGCAGTCTGTTAAGCCTTGAGACTCCACCCATCACAAACTCAACAGAGAGGCTTTTGCAGTTTTGCAAGTCTTGTATCATAAGGCTGAGTCCAACACAGAAGTTCTCCCTGCATAGTGAAAATGTGGAGACAAAGGAAGAGATTACAAACAAAAGAAATGGAGGAAAACAAATGACTGGATATAGAGTTCAAAACCACGGTTATAAGGTTTTTCAAGAATATCCTAGAAAAGATGGATAAACTTAACGAGACCCAAGAGGAGATGAAAAAGGACCAATTAGAGATGGAAAAGGTCCAACTAGAGATGGAAAAGGACCAACTAGAAATTAAACATACACTGACTGAAATAAAAAATATTATACAGAGACTTAACAGCAGACTAGAGGAATGCAAGAATCAAGTCAAAAATTTGAAATATAAAGAATCAGAAAACACTCCACTGGAAAAGCAAGAAGAGAAAAGAATCCAAAAATGTGAAGATAATGTAAGGAGCCTCTGGGACAGCTTCAAGTGTACCAACATCAGAATTGTGGGGGTGCCAGAAGAAGAGAGAGAGCAAGATACTGAAAACCTACTTAAAGAAATAATGACTGAAAACTTCCCCCACCTGATGAAAGAAATAGACTTATAAGTCCAGGAAGCACACAGAACCCCATATAAAAGGAATCCAAAGAGGACTACACCTAGACACATCATAATTAAAATACCAAGATCAAAAGACAAAGAGAGAATATTAAAAGCAGCAAGAGAAAAACAATTAACTACAAGGGAGCATCCATATGACTGTCAGCTGATTTCTCAACAGAAACAGTGCAGGCCAGATGGGAGTGGCAAGAAATATTCAACATGGTGAATAGCAAGTACCTACAACCAAGAATAATCTATCCTGCAAAGCTATCATTCAGAATTGAAGGGCAGATAAAGAGCTTCACAGATAAGAAAAAGCTAAAGGAGTTCATCAACTCCAAACCAGTATTATATGGAATGCTGAAAGGTACTCTTTTAGAAGAGGAAGAAGAAAAAGGTAAAAGATAAAAAATTATGAACAACAAATACATATATCTATCAACAAGTGAATCTAAAAATTAAGTGAATTAAAAATTTGATCAACAGAATAAACTGGTGAATATAATAGAATCAGGAGCACAGAAAGGGAGTGGACTGATAATTCTCAGGGGGGAAAGGGTGAGGGGTGTACAGGGAGAGACTGGACAAATATCATACACCTATGGATGAGGTCAACAGGAGGGAGGTAAGGGTAGAGGAAGGGGTGGGAGCCAGGTGAGGGGAGCCATGGAGGGGAAAAAGAGAAACAAATGTAATATTCTGAATAATAAAGATTTTTAAAAAGATAAAATTTTATTACTTGCTTATTAAAAAGGTGCATTTGTGAGCATCTTTATGACCATTACTTTGAATTCTTTTTGGGAAAATAATTTATCTTGTTCATTAGGGTTTTTTCTTTTTTCTTCATTTAGAACACATTCGTATGTCTTCTCATTTTGTTTGACTATTTATGTTTATTTTTATAAATTAGGTAAAAGAGCTATCTCTTCCAATCTTGAACAGGTGACCTGATATATAAATGACCTCTGTGTAGACTCTGTATGTTGGGTGATTTTATCAGGCCCATTGTTGCCAAGGTCATTATGTGTGGAATCTTGGGCATTGGCTGTCTATGCTGGAACTGATTTTAGGAGGGTGGCCTTGTGTACAGGCACATACATCCATTCCATGACTGTCCAGGGCCAAAGTAGGCTCAGGACAGTGTGTCAAGGGATGTGCAGGTCAGCCAGAACTTTTGCTAGAGCCTCCTGCTGGCACTATTTAGGTGGAGGAAATGTAAAAAATCACTCACTGGCATATCCTGAAGAGCTTTTCAAGTCCCACAACATTCTTTATGTGATGTTATCTCTTGTGTGTTGTACAAAAGCTGCTCAGTCATCCCTCAGTTGTCTCTCAGTAGAAATTATTCTTTGTGTAGGTGTATATTTAGTGTGTTCAGGGGAGGGATGAGTTAAACAACCTTCTATGCCACTATCTAGGACATACACAGAAAAAATACTTTCAAGTACCACTTACATAGCACCAAACTGCTAAACATTTATATATGAATCTTACACAATATATAAAAAGATATATATCTTGAAGATCACAAAATACTCATTAAAGAAATCATAGTTATAACATGCACAGGGATTAGAAGACAATATTGTTAAGATGTTGACTGTTATGAAGCTGATGTAAAAATTCAATAAAATACCAATCAAAATTCCAAAAGACACTGATCAGTGTTGCTCAATGGTTTAAACGCTGACCCATACAGCAAGAGGTCACCTGCTTGATTCCCTGTTAGGGCACATGCCCCGGTTGCAGGCTCGATCCCCAGTGTGGGACATGCAGGAGGCAGCCAATGTTGGTGTTTCTCTCCACATCAATATGTCTATCTATCTATCCCTCTCACTTCCTCTCTCTCTAAAAATCAATGAAAACATTTTTTAAAATTTTATAAAGATTTTTTGGGTTACAAATTTATATTTTGATTGTAAAATTTATATTTAAAGGCAAAAAACTAAAATATAAAATTTAACTTTGGAAATGAAGAACAAAATTGGATGACTAATATTGCTTGCTTTCCAGAATCACTAATGTAATAAATATAATCAGGGAAGTGTTGTATGAGAAAAAAAAAGAAATATATATCAGTATAGGAAGCATATAATAGATAGAACCCAGAAATATATTCACTTCTGTGTCATCAATTGACTTTTAACAAAGGTATAAAGACAGTTCAGTGGAAAACAATCTTTTCATCTATCAGTGCTTGAAAAATTGGAGTTCCATATGCAAAACACCCTCAATTAAGAGCTCGCACTCTATAATAAAAAATTATGTACCTAAATATTTGTCTAAATACTGAGAAAAATTTCCCTAAAACCTTATTTCATGGAGCTAGGAAGGCTGAGAGCAGGAATAGGAGTATGTGCAACAGAATTGAGATGAGGTACTATTAGGTTGCACTTATTTATTTATTTATTTATTTATTTATTTATTTATTTATTTTTATTGATTAAGGTAATACATATGTGTTCATATCCTCCCATTACTCCTGTACATGCCCTC
This sequence comes from Lasiurus cinereus, assembly GCA_011751065.1. NCBI lineage: Eukaryota > Metazoa > Chordata > Mammalia > Chiroptera > Vespertilionidae > Lasiurus > Lasiurus cinereus. The sequence goes on along the minus strand of JAAGEH010000331.1, from coordinate 458,392 downwards.
ACCCCCCTGCTGTCTCTGTCCATTGAGCTTGCATTTTTTAAAGGTGTTTGAAGCCAGTGCAGAGTTGGTTACTGCAGCTGTCGCTCGATTTTCAGAGGTGAGGCTAGATTGAGAATGGTGCACAAGAAGTGTCTCAGGAGTGCTTCCCCCAAAGGATGTAATAATGGTTTCACTGAATCAGAAGTTCAGCCTACCACCTGTACGAATTTGCAGTTCTTATATGAGCCAATAGACAAAGATCATGATTGTCATTCTGTCTGGGTAGTGACATTGATTACAGAAGGAAAACTAGGATGTTCTACACAACTGGATCAAAGAGGACCATGTCTGAAATCCTGTGGAATTCTTTTGCTACAGCTTAGTATTGTCATGTCTAATAATAAATATTAGTGAAAACTATAACAACCCAATAAAGGCAAGAGCAATGAAAATGCATATTCTCTAGAAATGAAGGTTTGTATAATATCACTATGTGAAGAACCCCACCCAGCTGAGATAATGGCCAAGGAGAAGATGGAATGTGTGGTGAAAGGAGTTATAAATGTCAACCATGGTATTGTGATCAACTGCAACATAAGGAAAAGCTGAAGACTAGGAGTTAATCTGACACATATGTAGAGTAGTAGAGAAGATGGCAGTGGTAAGCATATTAAGGTTTTCTTAGAGAGGTAAGGAGATAGATACTTCTATACTTAGAGATTCAAACTAGATTTCCTTTCCAATCTTGGATTGAGGAAATTAAGTATGATCTGGGAGAGTTTATCTTTTACTCAAGTTTTTTCCATATACTTGCATGTGGTTGGATAATACAGGTCTAATCTTCTAAGCTGCAGCTGTATCTCTCTTTGGGTATGCTTATGAGGATTTGAGTTGTAGTGAGATAATCTACCACACTGAGAATAATTCCAAAATATATGTTTTTCATGGCACTTTGCTCAAAGAACACTGATTGCTTCTAATTGTCTACTCCTCAGATATTTTAGGATATTCACATTCTCATCCCTACTAGTTATTATGGCTTCTCCATGTTCCTTCACTTCCAAAAATGTAGGCTCAAACCCCCACAGGACTACTGACTACTAACAGGTAATGCTTAAACATCCATTCATGAACTTTTCTCTATTCCACCTTCTGCCCAGGTGTAGTCAGGTGTTATTAGTGATTGTAACCAGTCACTTCTTTAAGACTCAGAATTTTCCTGAAAGGCCCTGAGTAATTACTTTGCCTTTAATGAATTCCTCCAGGATTTAGCATCCTGGGGGATCCAAGGCTAGTTAAACCCACAGATAAGCAGAGTGCTAGTTAGACAACTACAGAAGCTGTTACTTCACATGCCTTAGTGAATGAAGGGGAGCAGGATCTCAAACCAGGGTCCTGGAATCACCATCAGACAGACTGGGTAAGTTGGACAAATGATCCTTCTAACTGGATTTCTCAGGTTGTGTGATGTTCTGCTACCTCTCAGTCTCCCATGACTTTCCCAAGTTCTAGAATATTTTGATTAATATTCATCAATGCAATTGTTTAATTAATGGCAGAATTCATAAATATTATCTATTGCATAAATGTATTTCCACGAAATTGTATTATTCTACTATAATGGTAGCTTTTGAGATAGACTTTAATGCAATAGTTATCATCCCTTGCTTTATTGTAGAATCACATGGGAGCTTCACAGAATTTTGCACAGGCCTCCTCTCAGAGATTGTGATTAATTTATCTGAGGACGTCAGTAATCCTTATTTTTAAAAGCATCATATATCTTTACAATTCCTTGTATAGTCCACAGACAATAGCATTGATATTAGCTGGGTACTCAATTAAAAGTAGCCTCTTTCCTACTGAATAAAAAAATCAGCAATTTACTTGAAATACAGGGTAATTATGTGGACATTCATTTAAGAAATACTGCCCTAGATATTTTTTAAAAATGTGAAATCCAAGCTGTTAACTACAGAGTTAATGGGCAAAGAAGATGAGAGGCTTATTACATCACCGGTGGTAGCATCTGCAAGTCCTGTCTCCGATTTGTCATCCCCAGCATAATATCGGCACAAGAGTCAGGTCCCATGAACTTACTGGGAAACAAAATTCAGATAAGCCAGGTGTGTGATTTTGCCTGGATGCTTTCCTTACTGTATTGTTAGTGCGGAGTGTCTAAGTATAAAAACTGTCTATGTGGATGGATCAAACAGCATCAGGGGGCAATAATCCCAGCAACTGGACTCAGTTATGTCTTTATGAAGGAGCTCCCCATGTCCTTTAGTGCTTCTTCTCTGCTTTCTTTGTTTGTTTTTAGGCACATTAAGGTGTCTTAGTCATGGTGCTTTATAGAAATAGAACAAATAGAC
>JAAGEH010000331.1:442878-456031 GCA_011751065.1 Lasiurus cinereus | reverse complement strand
TCTCTCCATTATCTTTATCATCAGTATGAATGACATGACAAGAGTAGTGAAGCTGAGGTACCCTGACATTTTCTATGGGCACAAAATTACACCCACATATTTTGTAATAGTGTCAAATTTAGTGTGAAATGGTAAAGGCCAGTGAGTTCTTGTTCTGGGAAAATTTAGTAGGAGTAGTGACTATTACTTGAAAGAATTTTTTTGTTTTACTTAAAAGAGCTTCTGCTGCCTTTAAAGTTGGAGGAATGCATGTCTCAGTCTGAAGCACAACCAATAAATATGAAACATCAGCTTCATTGAGGCACCATGCCAGTTGCTGGCCCTGCTGAGGTCATAATCTTTTATGCAGGGAGTTTCCAATTCAGTAGGAAAGAGCTATAATCAAATAATCCCCATGGGACTCAGTGCTGTGGAAACATAGCAGTAGATTTCCACCTGGTCTGTGGAGAAAGGGACTATGTAGGGGAAACCAGGGAAAGGAGCAGAGTGAGTAAGTGCTAGGCAAGGGGCACATAAGTGCGAAAAGCTGAAGGCAACGAATTATGACATACAAGTCCTGTACTGGTGGAGAGAGGAATGTGTCACTGTGGAGCCAGATGAAGCTGTGCACAGAGGCAAGTGTCAGATCAGGAAGCCCTTTTGGAAGGATTTAAAAAAAATTATTGAGAGAGGAAGGAATGGTGGTAGAAAGGGGAGAGAGAAAATCAGTAAGAGTGTTTTAGAAAGGCTGTAGTATTGCTACTTGTCAAAGAGAACTGAAGAAAATAAAGCTTTTCCATCATAAAGATTCTGATTAGAGAGATTTAGGGTCTACAGGTTATATTATTGGGATGAAACTGATATAACATATTTTTTTCAGGCCATCATACAGACCATATTGTACAAAATATGTTTTATTTAAATTAAGATTTTAATGAACACTGTTATCTCTCTTAAAGGCATTGAAAAAGTATATGGCAGGACAGAATCAAACTGCTATCACAGAGTTTCTCCTCCAGGGCCTGCCCATTGAGTCAGAGCAGAAAAATCTGTTCTATGCCCTGTTCCTGGTCATGTATGTTACCACCGTCCTGGGGAACCTCCTCATCATTTTCCTGATTCGCCTGGACTCTCAGCTCCACACACCCATGTATTTGTTTCTCAGTAACTTGTCCTTCTCTGACCTCTGCTTTTCCTCTGTCACAATGCCCAAGTTGCTGCAGAACATGCACAGCCAAGTCCCATCCATCCCCTACACAGGCTGCCTGACCCAGATGTACTTCTTTCTGTTTTTTGGAGACCTGGAGAGCTTCCTCCTTGTGGTCATGGCCTATGACCGCTATGTGGCCATCTGCTTCCCCCTGCACTACACCACCATCATGAGCCCTAACCTCTGTCTCTTCCTGGTGGTGCTGTCCTGGGGCCTGACCATGTTGCATGCCATGTTACACACTCTGCTCATGGCCAGGTTGTGTTTTTGTGCCAGCAATGTAATCTCTCACTTTTTCTGTGACATGTCTGCTCTGCTGAAGCTGTCCTGCTCTGACACGCGAGTTAACGACTTGGTGATATTTATCACTGGGGGGCTTATTCTTGTCATCCCGTTCCTACTCATCATCACATCCTATACAAGGATTGTGTCATCTATTCTCAAAATCCCTTCTGCTAGAGGTATCCGCAAGGCCTTCTCCACCTGTGGCTCCCACCTGGCTGTGGTGTCGCTGTTCTATGGGACAATTATTGGTCTCTATTTATGCCCATCAGCTGAGAATTCTACTGTGAAGGAGATGGTCATGGCTATGATGTACACTGTGGTGACGCCCATGCTGAACCCTTTCATCTACAGCCTGAGGAACAGAGACATGAAGGGAGCCCTAGGAAGAATCTTTTGTAGAAAGAAAACTCTCTTTTCTGTTTGATGATAAAGCTTAGTATTTTTGAATAATTTTATCTGTTAGACAAATTCATATTATTATAGACACAGACCATAGTGACGTGAAGGACTGTGGAGGGGAAGAAAGTGGGGAATAGGGTATTAATGGAGGAAAAAGAGGGACATCTGTAATACTTTCAACAATAAAAATAAATTAAAAAAACTAATGGATCTTTTTTGTAAAAAAATATTGCGATATTAACCTCTTTTTTTTAGTATTTATGTTTTTAGAAGAAATGACATTCTAAACAATTGTACAGTAAGCAAAAGATGAAGTGGAGGTGTGCAGTTAAACATAGAAAGGGGATCTCAGTGACCTATTCACAAAGTCTTCCTCTTTATTATCCCAGGTGATCCTCAAGAAGTATTATTTAAAAACTCTGAACTGATCTATGTGTCTCTAATGATTAAAGTAGTAATTTATCATGTCTTTTTTAACCAAAACTCTGCTCTAAAAATATGTGTCCTCCCAAGTCCATAAGCAATAAAATTCAAACTTCTCACTGTCCCAATTACTCTGCTAGACTGGACTTTTTATTTTTGGCTACAAATTCTTAATTTACCTCTTTTCAGCAAGTGCTCACAATGCTTTCTCTTAAACCTTTAGCTATCTGATTTACTTTAAATTCTTTTGACCTGAAGCTTTCATAAAAGGATTTTCTATCTCCTTGCTACACTGGTTTAGTTTGTTTTTACCTGGGAGCTAATTTATACCTGGAGTCCTTAACATTGATCCTCAGGTATGAGAAAGACAGCCAGAGTCTGGTTAAGAGTCTCACTGACACCCTTGTGTAGTATTTTGGAAATTATAAAAAAACTTTTAGACTTATGATCTTAATCTACTCTTGTGACAAATTCTCCTTTTTATGGAATCTTATCACCATTTTAAAGACTGAAAAATGGAACTTGAATATATACACATTTACTATGTGCAAAACAAAGATAAATCTTCAAAAGATGAAAAATTTGAAAATGACAGCTTCCTGTATTCAGGAGGATCTGATCCGTCATATCTTTCCTAATAATATAACTAGCACATATATGAGGTGGAGCAAAAGTGGGTTTATAGATGTGAGTATGCGGGGGAAAAAAGAGGAAAACAAGAAAAAGAAAGAAAAATGGGATTTGATGACTTGCTGGTCCTAGAGTGGGTTAGTATTGAGCTTATTTAATATCCCAGTATATTTGAATTTAGGGTTTCTTCTCATTTTCTCCCACCTCAGAAGTAAGGCTAGCAGGCCTTCATATTTCAATTTGAGCTCCATATATGGCACTGTCTAGGTTTCCAATTTGGGTCCAATTTTCCCTTATTCTCCCCTCTAAGTGATGACATCTAAACCCATAATTTTAATCTTGTCATATATCCTTACTTTTACATCTCTATCTACAGCCTAGACTTGTCTCCAGTTTTTAATTTTAATTTTTATCTTCATAGTAGACATCTCCACTTCAAATACTCTATGAACACTTTAATCTTAGTATACAAATATGAACTCTTTATATTCCCTCCACTTTTGTTTTATATTCTATTTATAGCTTTATTGAGGTAAAACTGATAAAAATTGTACACATTAAAGTATACATCTTAATGAATCTAAACATATACATACAGCCATAATATAGTACCACAACCAAGGTATTAAGCATATCCATCACCTCCAAGAATTTTCTTGTGTACTTTCGTGGGTCTTTTTTTTTAATTTTTAAGAATGTTTGAATATGAGTTCTATCATCTTAACATATTTTAGAATGCACAATATCATAATATTAGCAATAGGTACTATATTGTACAATAGACCTTGAGAAGTTACTCATCTTACACAAAAGAAAGTATTTTATTTTACCTATTGATAAGTCATTACAATTTCCCCCTTATTTCAGTCCCTAACACCCAACATTTTATTCTATTCTTTTAGGAGTTTGATTAATTTAGATACCTCATATAGATGGAATCAGGCAGTATCTGTTTTCTGTAATAGGATTATTCCACTTAATATAATGTCTTCTGAGTTCATCCATGTTGTCACAGATGTCAAGGTTTTTTTTAAAGTTGGATAATATTCCACTGTTTGCATGCATATGCCACATTTTATTTATTCATTCATGTATTGATGAACATGTGGGTTGTTTCCATATCTTGGCTAGAGTGAATGTGGAAGTACAGATACCTCTTTGAGATCATGATTAAATTTTCTTTGGATATGCACTCACCACAGAATTGGGATTACTGGTTCATATGGTAATTTTGTTTTTATTTTTTTTGAGAAATCTCTACTGTTTTCCATAGTGACTACACCATTCTACATTTCCACCCACATTGTATAAGTGTTTACTTTTCCCCACATGTTCACCAACACTCATCTTTTAAAAATAAAATCCACTCATCCTAACAGGTATAAGTTTATATCTCATTGTAGTTTTGATTTGCATTTTCCTGATGATTAGTAGTGTTTAGCTCCTTTTTCAAATTCCTTGGGGTCTTATGTATGTCTTCTTTGGAGAAACACTTTTCACTTTTTTAAGTGAGATAATTATTTATTTTTTGCTATTGCATTCTAGGAGAGAATCTACTATATTTTGAATATTAATTCCTCATCAGGTAGGTGGTTTGAAACTATTTTCTCCCAGGGTGGAGGAGTTCTTTTTACTCTATTGATTGTTTTCTTTGGTGTACAGAAGCTTTTTAGTTTGATGTAGCATCAAATAGTAGTTAGGAATAAACTTAACAAAGATATGAAAGACTTGTATACTGAAAACCACCAAATGTTCTTTTTGATCTATTGATTGTTTTCTTTGGTGTACAGAAGCTTTTTAGTTTGATGTAGCATCAAATAGCAGTTAAGAATAAACTTTACACAGATATGAAAGACTTGTATACTGAAAGCCAACTTGTATACTGAAAGCCATCAAATAAAGAATTTAAGGCAGACATAAATAAATATAAAAATGTGCCATGTTCATGGATTGGGAGAATAAATATAGTGAAATGTCTATATTCCCAAAGTGATTCATTGCCATCTTGATCCTTTCTATTGTTTTCTATTGTATATATGTACCACATCTTTTGTGAGTATGCAAAAGAGAGTGTATTCTTGTATTATTATTCATTTATTACTGTGTTGTTTTCCATGCAAACAACTGTAAATCTACTTTTTCCCACACTACATATTACAAAGTTACAGTAATTAAAACTGGAGGATACTGGCATAGAGTTGGATATATAGACAATAGAACTGAATAGATGACCTAGAAATACATGCACACATATGTGTGATCAACTGATCTTTGACAAAGGTGCCAAGAACATGCAACGGGAGAAGGAAAGTCTTTTCAACAAATGGGGCTGGAAAAACTGTATATCTATTAGAAAAAGAATGAAACTGGACCTATAACTTTCACCATACACAAAAATCAACTAAAAATAGATCAAAGACTTAAAGATGAGACTCAAAACTGTAGGAATCTTTGAAAAAAAGGTAGAGAGAAAAATTTTTAATAAAAGGAATTAAATTTATTGGGGAGACTAATAAAATTATATAGGTTTCAAGTGTAAATTCTATGATACATCATTTGTATATTGCATTGTATGCCCACTACCCAGGGTAAAATTTTCTTCTATCATCATATATTTGGCCCTCTTTACTCTTTTTAAAAAAATATATTTTATTGCTTTCTTACAGAGAGGAAGATAAAGGGATAGACAGAAACATCGATGAGAGAGACATTGATCAGCCGCCTCCTGCACGCCCCCTACTGGGGACGTGCCTGCAACCAGGATACATGCCCTTGACCGGAATCGAACCTGGGACCTTTCAGTCCGCAGGCTGATGCTCTATCCACTGAGCCAAACCGGTTTTGGCCCTCTTTACTCTTTATTACTCCTATCCTTCTTCCTTCTGGAAACCACCATACTGTTTTCTGTGTCTATGAATTTTTGTTTGCTTTTCTTGTTGGTTCATTTGTTGTTTTCAGTTTTATATTTCACATATGAGTGAAATCATATGGTTCTTAACTTTTTCTGTCTGCCTTATTTTGTTTAGCATGATATTCTCAAGATCCATCCATGTTGTTGAAAATGGCAGTATTTCATCATTTCTTATGGCTGAGTAGTATTCTATTGAGTATTCATAGAATCTTCAATTGAATATTATTTATCAATCTTCTATTGAAGGACACTTTGGTTGTCTCCAAGTCTTGGCCACCATGAATAATGTTGCAATGAACATAAGAATGCATATATCTTTGCAAATACATGCTACCAAATTTTTGGGTAGATGACAGAAGAGGGGTTAGTGGGTCATATAATCACTCTATTCTTAATTTTTTTGAAGAGGCTCCATACTATTTTCCATAGTGGCTGCACCAGTTTATGCAAATTCCTTTTCTCCACAACCTCTCCAACACTTACTATTATCTTATTGATAATAGCCATTCTAACAGATGTGAGGTGGAATCTCATTGTAGTTTTAATTTGCATTTCCTTAATAGTTAGTGAAGTTGAGCATTTTTTTCACTCAAATGTGGGATATTAAACTCTTTGCCATTTGTATATCTTCTTGGGGGAAGTGTCTGTTCAGGTCCTCTGCCCATTTTTTAAATTAGGTTGTTTATTTGGTATTGAGTTGTATGAGTTCTTTGTCTATTTTGGATATTAACCACTTGTCAAAACTGTTGTATGAAAATATTTTCTTCTATTCAGTTGGTGGTTATTTTGTTGTTATTGATTTCTTTTGCTGTGCAGAAGCTTTTTGGTTTGATAAAGTGACATTCATTTATTTTTGCCATTATTTCCCTTGCCTTTGGGATCAAAGTCATAAAATCCTCTCAAAGATCAAGGTGCATAAGTGTAAGAAAAGAGTGACTATATGACCCAGCAGGTCCTCTTCTGGCATCTACCCCAAAATTTGATAATATGTATTTGCAAAGATATATGCACCCATATGTTCATTGCAGCATTATTAATTAAATTAAAATAAGTCAGACAGAGAAAAGAGCCATATGATTTCACTCGAATGTGGGCTATTAAACTGAAAGCAACAAATTAACAGCATAGAACTGTGGAATCTCAGAGGGAAGGTGGAAGTTGGTGGATGGGAAGAAATCAACCAAAGAACTTGTATACATATATGTGTAACCCATGGATACAGACAATAGGGTGGTGGAGGCCTGGGGCAGGAGGCTGGGACAGGGAAAGAAAAAGGGGACATATGTAATGCTTTCAACAATAAAGATAAAAAAAGAAACAAGTTGCCACACAAGAAAAACAAACAAAAACTCACAGACACAGACAACAGTATGGTAGTTACCAGAGGAGAGGAGAATGGAGGTAGTAAAAGGTAAAGCTACAATAGCTACAATTTGGAAACAGCCTAGGTGCCCGTCAGCAGATGAGTGGATCAGAAAACTGTGGTACATCTACACAATGGAATTCTATGCTGCCATTAAAAAGAAGGAACTCTTACCATTTGCAGCAACCTGGATGGAACTGGAGAGCCTTATGCTTAGTGAAATAAGCCAGTCAATGAAGGAGAAGCACCACATGCTCTCCCTCATTTGTGGATAATAAAGAACATTGTAAACTGATGAACAAAAGGTTAGATACAGAGGCAGTAAAACATCAAACAGACTCTGATATTATAGCAGGAAGATTAAGGAGAGGTGGGGTAGATAAGAGATCAATCAAAGGACTTGTATCTATGCATATAAGCATAACCAATGAACACAGACACTGGGGGGTTGGGGTATGCCTGGGAGGGAGGGGGGGCAATGGGGAGATATGTATACATGTAACACAATAATATATATATATATAAAAGGTAAAGGGGATCAACTATATGGTGACAGAAGATGATTTGACTTTGGGTACTAGGTATATAAGGCAATATGCAGATGATGTATTATTAAATTGTACACTTGAAGCCTATGTCTTTTTATTAATCAACTAGAGGTCCGGTGTACGGATTTGTGCACATTGAAAGGAAATTAATTAGAAGGTGGACAGTAGGGCAGGACTGGGTTAGATGAGCTGGACATACCCTGAGAGCCAAAAAGCCTTCGTGGTCCCTCCCTGGCCGGCTGCACCTGGGGTAGTGCTGGAGCTCTAAGGTAGTCTACAGATTGAGCAGGGTTCATCTGGCAGATGGGATCCCTCAGCCTGGCCTGTGAGGATTGGGCTGAAACTGGCAGTCTGACATCTTCCTAGGAGTCCCGGAGTGCGAGAGGGCACTCTGTAAAGTTGCTGTGGCTCTGCAGCTCCTGCTTTGAGCGTCAGCCCCCTGGTGGTCAAGTGCACATCATATTTACCAGCCAGGTGGCAGATCAGCTGTTAGCTTAGGCCACTCAATTAATTTAATTAAAAACTAATAAGTTGAACTGATCATATCAATAAGCTAAAGGTGAAAAACCTTTGATAATAAAAAACATTGTGTAAGACTTAAAAAAGCCACTTAGCCCTGCAGGCATGGTTCAGTGGCTGAACATCGAACTATGTAACAAAAGGTCCAGCTCGATTCCTGGTCAGGGCACATGCCCAGATTTCAGGCTTGGTCCCCAGTGTGGGGTATGCAAGAGGCAGCCAATCAATGATTCTCATCATTGATGTTTCTATCTCCCTCTCCCTCTTCCTTCTTCTCTGAAATAAAAAACAAAAACAAAAAACCTTTTAATTGCAAATATATTCCAACATATGTAAACATGTGTATTGTCACCTTGGTACCAAGTATCCCTTTGGTATTAAAAATGAAAAATAAGCCAAAAAATAGTTCATCTCAATAGGGGCAAAAAAGTCTTTGACCAAAAATTTAACATGAATTTAACCAATTTGTGAGTAAAAAATCTCAGCCAACTGGAAAAGAAGAAAATTTCCTCGATCTGAGCAACCTTTTAGAAACTGAAACAAGTAGTACAGTTAATCATGAAAGACTGAATGCTTTCTTCCTTAGATCAGGTACAAAGTAAAATGTTTGCTTTCACCACTCTTATTCAGTGTTGTACTGGGAGTCCTAGACAGTGAAAAAGGGAAATAAAAAGTAGGCAGATTTGAAGGTCAGAAATTAAGCCATCTCTATTTAGAGACAACATAATTGTCTATGCAGAAAATCCCCCCATAATGTAAAAAAAAAGTTCTAGAACTAGTAAATGAGTTTAGTATTGTCAGAGAATACAACATCAGTATATTCAGTTTTTATTCTGTATCCTATATAATAAAGAGCTAATATGATAATTAGACCAGATGGCAAAATAACCTTCTGGAAAGACCAGTGGGTCAAGGGAGTGGGGGCAGTGGGCTGCAGCTGAGGCAGCCAGGGCTGCAAAGGCCTATCCTTGCATGAATTTTATGCATTGGGACTATAGTATAAATTAAAAATATTAACACATTCAATTCATATTAATATCAATAAGCAGTGAAGATGTAGAAAGTAAAGAAACACTTTAAAGCACCATTTACAATAGCACTAAACAAATAATAGGAACAAATCTTACACAATATATGCAAAGATTTATATTAAAAAATCACAAAATACTGATTAAAGAAATCATAGGTAATCTGAAGAAATGGATAAATATAATGGGAGATATTGGAAGGGGTGCAGTACTATTGTTAAGATAGGAACATTTGCCTAGTCTTTGTTGCTCAGTAGTTGAGCATTGATCTATAAACCAGAAGGGCATGGTTAGATTCCTGGTTAAGGGCACATGGCAGGGTTTCAGGCTCAATCCTCAGTAGGGGGCATGCAGGAGGCAGCTGATCAATGATTCTCTTTCATTGATATTTCTCTTTCTCTCTGCTCTTTTTCTCTGATATCAATAAAAATATATTAAAAAAGATATAGACATTTCTGAAACTGATCTAGAGATTCAACACAATTCCATTAAAATTCCTATGGGGTGGGGGACAGACAATCTGATTATAAAATTTTATGTGAAGGTAAGGAAGTAAAAAAGCAAAGTTGATTTTAGAAACAAAGAACAAAGTAGTAGGACTCATATTGCCTGGTTTCCAGACATACTGTTAAGTTAAAATCATCAGGAAATTGTGGTATTAGAGAAAAAATAGGTAGGTATAGAGAATTCAGAATAGTTTATAGAGTTTAGAAATAGACTTATGCATCATCCATTGATCACTGATAAAATATGTAAATACAATTCAGTGAAAAATAGTCTTTTCAATCATTGGTACTTGAAAGATTATATTTCCATATGCAAAAAAAGAATCTCAATCCATAGCTTTATACAATTCACTCAACATGGGTCAGATACCTAAATATTTTTATGTGAACTGAGAAAGTTCCTTCATGACATCCTGTTTCATGGAGTCAGAGAAATCTGAGAACAGGAAGGCAGGAGCGTGCAGAGCTTAGTTTTAGGTTGCATCCTCTAAAGCAGTGGAACCCACAGGTTGAGAACTGCTAGTAGGGTTGCCTAAGACCACCGGAAAACACAGATATTTACATTACGATTTATTAACAGTAGCAAAATTACAGTTATAAAGTAGCAACGAAAATAATTTTATGGTTGGGGTTCACCACAACATGAGGAACTGTATTAAAGGGTCACAGCATTAGAAAAGTTGAGAACCACTGCTCTAAAGCTAGTTGAAGTCAGTGCAGAGTTGGTTACTAACAGCTGTGGCTGGAATAAAGGAGGAGGAGGAGAGACAAAAAATGGCACACAGAAGTGTCTCATATGTTTCTCAAGGGAGAAATGCTTAAAATAATGGTTTCATTGATTGAGAAGTTGAGCCTACCACCTGGACATTTTGCAGTTCTTATGTGAACCAATAGACAAAGATCAGGATTGCAATTCTGCCTAGGGTGGTGATATTTATTCTGGATGAAAAACAAGGATGCTCTATACAACTGGATCAGAGAGGACCATATCTGAAATTCTAAGATATTCTTTGGGTGCCACTTCACATTTTCATGTCCAATAATAAATGTTAATGAAAACTATATTGACCTAATAAAGGTAGGCTTAATGAGGATGAAGGTTCCCTAAAAATGAATGTTTGCATAACATCCAATGTAAAGAACCCCATTCAGCTGAGATGATGGCCAAGGAGAACATGGAATGTGTGATGAAAGAAGGAGTTATAAATGTCAACCATGCTCTTGGAATCAATTGCAACACAAGGAAGATCTTAGACAAGGAGCTAATATGACTCACTTGTAAAGTAGTATAGATGATAGTCATGGCAGCTGTATTAAGGTTTTCTTAGGTAAGGAGATGCAGGTAGCTCAGTGGGATTAAAACTGGATTTCCTTTTCAACCTTGGATTAAGGAAGATTGAATGTGATCTGGGAGAATTTACATTTTCTCTTACTATAATCTTTTCCATATACTTGCATATAGTTGAGTCATAGAGATCTAATCCTTATTAGCTTTGGATATATCTCTCCCCTTGGGTATGCTTATGAGGACTTGGGTTGTAGTGAGAGATTCTACCTCCCTGAGAATCTTTCCAAAATATGTATCTCTCATGGCATTTTGCTCAAAAAACACTGATTGCTTCTAATTGTCTATCAGGTAGAACTTCCTGCACTCCCAAGATATTTTAGGATAGCCACACTCTCATATCTGCTAATTTTTATGGCTTCTTTCTCTTTCTTCACCTCAGAAAATGTAGGTTCAAGCACCCACAAGACCACTGTTATTCATTAAACAGGCAGTATTTAAACATCTATTTATGAACTTTTCTCTATACAATTCACTCAACAAGGGTCAGATACCTAAATATTTTTATAGGTATAGTCAGGTATTATCAGTGAGTGTTCAGTCACTTCTTTAAGACTCAAAGAATTGTCCTGAGAGGTCCTGGGTAATTGCTTTGTCTTTAATGAATTCCTCTAGGATCTAGCTTCCTTTGGGATCCAAAGTTCCTTAAACCCAAGGATGTGTAGAATGGAAGATGTGAGAAGGAATGTTGCAGACACATGCCTTAGTGAGTAAAGAGGAGCAGAACCTCAAGCCAGGGTCCTGGAATCACTCCCAGACAGATTGGGTAAGTTGGACAAATGACCCTTCTAACTGGAGGGTCTTGACTTCTCAGGTTGTGTGATATTCCACTGGAGAGTTTTACAGGTATGATGACCCTTCTCTTCTCTACCTCTCAGCCTCCCATGAATTCCCCAAGTTATGGAAAATTTTGATTAATATTCACCAATGCAATTGTTTAATTAATGGCAGCATTCATAAATATTATCTATTGCATAAATGTATTCCCACAAGATTCTATTATTCCAATATAATGGCAGCTTTTTAAAAAAATATATTTTATTGATTTTTTTACAGAGAGGCAAGGAAAGGGATAGAGAGTTAGAAACATCGATGAGAGAGAAACATTGATCAGCTGCCTCCTGCACAACTCCTACTGGGGATGTGCCCGCAACCAAAGTACATGCCCTTGACCAGAATGGAACTTGGGATCTTTCAGTTCAGGTTGATGCTCTATCCACTGAGCCAAACTGGTTAGGTGATGATGGCAACTTTTGAGATAGACTTTAATGCAATTGTCCTGATCCCTTGCTTTATTTTAGAACCACTTGGGAGCTTTATAGAATTTTGCACGGCCCCTCTTCAGAGATTGTGATTAATTTATTTGAGGGCCTCAGTAATCCTCATTTTTAAAAGCATCATATATCCTTGCAACTCCTTGTGTAGTCTATGGTCAATAGCATTGGTATTAGTTGAATGCTGAATTACAAGTAGTAGCTTCCCTACTAAATCATAGTGAGTGTTTTGCTTGAACTCCAGGGTAATTGCATAGACATTCATTTCAGAAGCACTGCCCTAGGTTTTTTTTTTTAATGTGAAGTCCAAGCTGAGAATAGAGACTTACCTGGCGAGGAAGTTGAGCAGTTTATTGCATTATCAGTGGTAGCATCTACACGTTCTGTCTCCTATTTGTCATCTACAGCATACTATCGGCACAAGAGTCAGGTCCCACTCATTAACCTGGGAGACAAAATTCAAAGAAACCAGCTGTGTGATTTACCTGATGATTTCCCTCTCTGTGTTGTCAGTGTAGAGTGTCCAAGTGTAAACTGTCTATGTGGCTGGATCAAAGAGCATCAGGGGCAACAATTCCAGCAACTGGACTCAATTATGTCTTTATGAAGGAGCTTCCTTTGTCTTTTAGTGCTTCTTCTCTGCTTTGTTTGTTTGCTTTTAGGCACATTAAGGTGTCTTAGTCAGAGTGCTCCAGAGAAATAGAACCAATAGATTATCTATCTATCTATCTAT
>JAAGEH010000331.1:423969-442868 GCA_011751065.1 Lasiurus cinereus | reverse complement strand
ATGAGATGTGGGGAATCAGAGGAAGAAGAGATTGGAAGAAGAGCAGAGTCATGATTTGCTTTTGGGATCTATTGAGTTTAAAATGCTGTGATACATCCAAGGGAAGAAAATCATTAAACAGCTGCATATACTCTTTCATAGATTAGAGAGACATACATATTGGAAGTTTAAATGGTAATTTAATGCCTTTGAAGTAGAAAAGTGTTTCTTGGTAATTTATGTTGAATTATAAGAGAACAGTGTTTAGGAAAAAGCCCTGATTAAGATCATCATGTAAGATTTTGACTGAGCCCTAGCCTGTTTGGCTGAGTGGATAGAGCATCAGCCTGTGGACTGAAGGATTTCAGGTTCAATTCCAGTCAAGGACACATGCCTGGGTTGCAGGCTCAATTGCCAGTAAGGGGTGTGCCGGAAGCAGTCGATCAATGATTCCCTCTCATTGCTGATGTTTCTCTCTCACTCCTTCTCTTCCTCTCTGAAATCAATCAAAATTATATATTAAAACAAAAACGATTTCCATTGAGCAGAAGACAATTGTAGTTACAGAGGCTGTCTGGCTAGGCAGGTATGAGGAAAACTCATACATTATGTGTCTCAGATGTAATGGATGAGAGTGTTTTAGAAAAGTCAGAACATTATTATGTATTGAAGAGAAGTAAAAAAAAGTCATTTTTTATGATAGAGGTTCTCAGTATAGATGTTTGGGATGCAGAGATTGTAATTATTATTAAAAGTTGATATACAATATTTTTGTAAATACTTACAACATCATGTAATATAGAAATGTGTTCATTTTTAAATTTGGGTGTTAATGGACACTATTATTTCTTCCTCAAGATACTGGAGACAGATATGACTGGAAGCAATCAAACTGCCATCACAGAGTTCCTCCTCCAGAGCCTACTCATCGAGTCAGAGCAGAAAAACCTGTTCTATGCCCTATTCCTGATCATGTATCTTACCACCATCCTGGGGAACTTCCTCATCATTTTCCTGATTCACCTGGACTCTCAGCTTCACACGCCCATGTATTTGTTTCTCAGTAACTTGTCCTTCTCTGACCTCTGCTTCTCCTCTGTCACAATGCCCAAGTTGCTGCAGAACATGCAGAGCCAAGTCCCATCCATCCCTTATTCAGGCTGCCTGACCCAGATGTACTTCTTTCTGTTTTTTGGAAGCATGGAGAGCTTCCTCCTTGTGATCATGGCCTATGACCGCTATGTGGCCATCTGTTTCCCCCTGCACTACACCACCATCATGAGCCCTAAGCTCTGTCTCTCCCTGGTGGCACTGTCCTGGGGGCTGACCACATTTCATGCTATGTTACACACTCTGCTCATGGCCAGGTTGTGTTTTTGTGTTGACAATGTGATTCCTCACTTTTTCTGTGACATGTCTGCTCTTCTGAAGCTGTCCTGCTCTGATACTCGAATCAATGACTTGGTAATATTTATCATGGGAGGGTTTAATGTCATCATACCATTCCTACTTATCATCACCTCCTATTCACGGGTTGTGTTGTCCATCCTCAAGGTCCCTTCTGCTAGAGGTATGAGCAAGGCCTTCTCTACTTGTGGCTCCCACCTGGCTGTGGTATCGCTGTTCTATGGGACAGTTATTGGTCTCTATTTATGCCCATCAGCTGAGAATTCTACTGTGAAGGAGATGGTCATGGCTATGATGTATACTGTGGTGACGCCCATGCTGAACCCCTTCATCTATAGCCTGAGGAACAGAGACATAAAGGGAGCCCTGGGAAGAGTCTTTTCAAAAAGAAAACTTCTTTTTCTATATGATGGTAAAGCTTAGTATTTTTTAATAACTTATCCACTAGACATATTGATGTGAATATGGGGATATCAAGCCACACATTTGTTCTTAATATTGATCTTTAAAAAAATACATTCTAAACAATTATACAGTAAGTGAAAGAGATGAAGTGGAGGTGCAAAGTTATACTTGGAAAGGGGATCTCAGTAACTTGTTAGCAAAGTCTTCCTCCTTATTATCCCATGTGATACTGAACCAACTTAAAAAAATATATTTCATTGATTTTTTACATTGAGGAAGGGAGAGGGATAGAGTTAGAAACATCGATGAGAGAGAAACATCGATCAGCTGCCTCCTGCACATCTCGCACTGGTGATGTGCCTGCAACCAAGGTACGTGCCTAAGACCAGAATTGAACCCATGACCCTTCAGTTTGCAGGCCGACACTCTTTCCACTGAACCAAAGCAGTTAGGGCTGAACCAAAGTTTTAAAAACTTTGAACTGATCTATATGTCTCCAGTTATTAAAAAAGTAATTTGTCATGTGTTTTTTTTTGACCCAAACTATTCTTTAAAAATATTTGTCACTATTGAATAAAGTTCAAATTTCTCACTTTCTTAATTACCTCTGCTAAACTGGACTTTTTCTTGTTGACTAAAAATTTTTAACTTATGTTGTTTTCAGCAAGTGTTCACAATATCCTGTCTTTTAAACATGAGTCATCTGACTTACTTTTCTTTCTTTTGAATTGAGCATAACATAAATGGATTTTTTATATTCTGTGCTAAATAGTTTAGTTTGTCTTTACCTGGGAGCTAGCTCATAGCTCAAATCCTAAATGTTCCTTTCTTAGTTCTAGGGAATGAGGCTAGTGTTTAAGGTTACCTCACTCTCATTTAATATTTTGGAATTAATCAACATCTTTTATAACCATGATCTTAACCTACTCTTGTGATGAATTCTGCTCCTTTTTATGGAATGTACCACCATTTAAAATATTTAAAAATGGAATTTGATGACTTGCTAGGGTCCCAGAGTGAGTTAGTATTGAGCTTATTTAATATCCCAGTATATCTGAATTTAGGGTTTCTTATTTCCTCCCACCTCAGAAATAAGGGGAGTAGGCTTTCATTTTTTCAACTTGAGCTTCACGTATGGAACTATCTAGGTTTACAACTGGGTCTATTTTTCCATATTCTCCCCTCTAAGTAGTAGCATCTAAACCCATAATTTTATTTTATTCTTTTTTGTATTTTTATTTATTTTTAAAATAAATCTTTATTGTTCAGTTTATTACAGATGTTCCTCTTCCCCCTCCCCCCATAGCTCCCCTCCACCTGATTCTTCCCCCACCCCATTCCCTTACCCCTGCCACTGTCCTCATCCATAGGAGTAAGATTTTTGTCCAATCTCTTCCTGCACCCCTCACTCCTCCTTTCCCCTGAGAATTGTTAGTCCATTCCCTTTCTATGCCCCTAATTCTATTATATTCACCAGTTCATTCTGTTCATCAGATTTTTTTATTCACTTGATTTTTAGATTCACTTGTTGATAGATATTTATTTGTTATTCATAATTTTTATCTTTACCTTTTTCTTCTTCCTCTTCTTAAAGAGTACCTTTCAACATTTCATATAATACTGGTTTGTTGTTGATGAACTTCTTTAGTTTTTTCTTATCTGTGAAGCTCTTTATCTGACCTTCAATTCTGAGTGATAGCTTTGCTGGGTAGAGCACTCTTGGTTGCAGGTTCTTTCTATTCATCACATTGAATATTTCCTGCCACTCCCTTCTGGCCTGCATAATTTCTGTTGAGAAATCAGCTGACAGTTTTATGGGTACTCTCTTGTATGTAACTAACTGTTTTTCTCTTGCTGCTTTCAAGATTCTCCCTTTGTCTTTTGCTCTTGGCATTTTTTTTTCAATGTCTCCCCATTCACAATACAGACCAGGCAAAGAGCCTGAGCTGAGGTGTATATGGGGTAGGTTTACTCTGCCTCCTATTTCTGTACAGTCAGTGTAAGCACACAGCCTTTAATTTATGATGTGTCTTGGTGTGGTCCTTTTTGGATTTTTTTTGTTTGGTGTTCTGTGCACTTCCTGGACTTGTAGGTCCATTTCTTTTACCAGGTAGGGAAAGTTTTCAGTAATTATTTCTTCAAATAGATTTTAAGTATCTTGCTCTCTCTCTTCTTCTGGCACTCCCATAATTCTGATGTTGGTAAGCTTGAAGTTGTCCCAGAAGCTCCCTATACTATCTTCACATTTTTTAACTCTTTTTTCTTTTTGTTTTTCTGTTAGGGTGTTTTTTGCTTCCTCATATTTCAGATCTTTGATTTGATTCTTGGGGTCCTCTAGTCTGCTGTTGGATTTCTGTATACAGTGGTACCTCAAGATACGAGTGCCCTAACATACGAGATTTTTGAGATACGAGCCCTCAAGTGAGCGATTTTTGCTTTGAAATACGAGCAACAGTTGAGATACAAGTAATCGCGCGATCGGCCGGCTGCACACGACCCACCAGTTTACCGCGACTCGAGCATCTCATAGTTTCCTATGCCTCAAGGTTACGGAATGAATTAAACTCGTATCTCGAGGTACCACTGTATTATTCTTTATTTCTGACAGTGCATTCTTAATTTCTGACTGGTCCTTTTCCATTTTTTTGGCATTTTCATTAAAATCTTTGAAGGTCTCACTAAGTTTCTCAGAGTTCTCAATAAGTTTGTCGGCAGTTTGTAGAA
This sequence comes from Lasiurus cinereus, assembly GCA_011751065.1. Lineage (NCBI taxonomy): Eukaryota > Metazoa > Chordata > Mammalia > Chiroptera > Vespertilionidae > Lasiurus > Lasiurus cinereus. Next base: position 438,353 of record JAAGEH010000331.1, on the reverse strand, counting down.
GATTCTTTAGTATCCTTATAAATGTGGTTTTGAATTCTATGTCCAGTCATTTGCTTTCCTCCATTTCTTTCATTTGTGACATCTTTCTTGATCTCCATATTTTGGCTGCTTCCCGGTGTTGATAGAGTGGCTTTGTGTGCTAGTTGTCCTTAGGGCCCAGTAGCTTGGCCTCCCCAATCACCTGAGGTGGACACTCTTGGTGTACCCCTTTGTGGGCTGGGTTCACAGTCTTGTTGTAGTTAAGCCTTGATTGCTATTGGTACACTGGGAGGAATTGGCCTCAGAGCCAATTGACTGTGAGGATTAGCTGTGTCTATTAATGGAAGGACTGCTGTGCTGGAGATACCCCTGTGGGGCAGGACTTGCTTCAGTGGGGCTTTGGTGCTCACCAAGTCTGCCTCTTGAATGTGTCACTTATGTTTGTGAGGAATTGAAATCTGGTGTCATCTTACACTGACCTCTAGGTACACTGGTTTCTGGATCTCCAAGGTGGTGCAAGTTAGCTAGTGTCTGAAGCCACCTAACAGGAGCTACAGAGAGCTCTGCAGATTTCTCCTCTTAGCTTGGAGTTTGGAAGAATTGGAGTTGATTTCTCCTCTTTGCTTGGAGTTTGAAAGTTTTGGAATTGTCTGACCCAGTTGCAATTTGTTAGGTTAAGTTGCCAGCAGGCAGGCCATTCATATGCAAAAGTCACCGCACAGCTGGGTGGGTTTGTAAATTGGGCGGGGCAGGGTCTCAGGGTGTCTCTAGGCTAGGGCGTGGCAAACAGCAATGGCTGCCAGTCAGCCTTCTCTGCTGCGTTCTGTTCAGTGTCCCGAATCCGGTGCCCCAGCACAGTAAAAAATGATTCCAGTGTGCAACTCTGAGAGAGAGCCACCCTCCTTTTTCCACCCGATGGCAGACAGTCCAGTTTCTCCCTGTATGAGTCTGGGTCCCCAGAATCTCACCAGAAACTGGAGTTCAGAGAGTTGGGAATTTTAACTCCCCCGCTTTCCCCCTATTGAAAAACAGCAGTGCATGCCAGCACGATTCGAGTGAGTCTCCATATCTCTGCCTTTCTGAGCCTCTACACATCCTAGCAGGTCTGGATGCACTTTTTTCTTTTCTTCTAGTTGTAGAACTTCCACTCTGCCAGCTTTCCCGAGGTTCTGGGGGATAGTTGTTTTTTCTTTTAGTTGTAGTTTTGGTGTGGTTGTGAGAGACAACACATACAGATGTATATCTAATGCTGCCATCTTGGTTCCCCCAACCCCATAATTTTAATCCTCTCATCTATTCTTACCTCCACACCTCTATCTGCACTCTAGACCTTCCCATTTCTTAATTTTTATTTTCATCTTCATAGTAGATATCTTCACTTCAAGTACACTACAGACACCTTAATCTTAATATGCTAAAATGAACTCTTTATATTTCATCAATTTTCTTTTTTATATTTCATTTCAGTTTTATTAAGGTAAAGTTTATAAAAATTTCATAGATTGAAGTATACGTCTTAATGAATTTGGACAGATACTGTACATACACCCAAAATATAGCACCACAACTAAACATATCCATCACCTCTAAGAATTTTTTTGTATACTTTAGTGGGTTTTTCTTTAATTTTTAAGAATACTTAACATGAGTTCTATCCTTTTAACATATTTTAGAGTGCACAATCCCGTAATGTAGCTCCTGTTAGGTGGCTTCAGACACTAGCTAATTTGTACCACCTTGGAGATCCAGAAACCAGTGTACCTAGAGGTCAGTGTGAGATGACACCAGATTTCAATTCCTCACAACAGATTTTCGAAGTTACTCATTTTACACAAAAGAATCTTTATTATGTTACCTATTGATAAATCTTTCTAATTTCCCCCTTATTTCAGTCCCTGACACCCACCACTTTATTCTGTCCTTTTATGATTTTGATTAATTTAAATACCTCATTTAGGCAGAATCAAGCAGTATCTGTTTTCTGTAATAGGATTATTTCATTTAACATAATGTCCATCTATGTTGTCACAGATGTCAAGGTTATTTTTAAAAAGTTGGGCAATATCCCATTGTCTGTATGATATGCCATATTTTCTTATTCATTCATGTATTAAAGGGCTTTTGGGTTGTTGCCACATCTTGGCTATTGTGAACACAGGAGAGCAGATATCTCTTTGAAATCATGATTGCATTTTCTTTGGATATATACACAGAGTGGCCAGATTATTATGATCTCTGAATGCATAACAATCTGGCCACTCAGTGTACTTCTCTTGAGTACCTCATTTATTTGATATCAAAGATAATATAAATCATGCACCTGATCAGTTTCCCCCTTTGCACTGGCTAATAGAAAACTCAGGGCAAATAGGTGGTTGATCTCCAGCAAAAGTCTAGAATACTTTTGGTACCCATTTGAGATACAAATACACTGAGTGGCTAGATTATTATGCATTCAGAGATCATAATATGGCCACTCAGTGTATATACTCATCCTAGAGTTGAGATTTTTGGATCATATGGTAGTTTTGTTTTTATTTTTTGAGAAACTTCCCTACTGTTTTCCATAGTGACTGCACCATTCTATGTTCCCACCACCAGCGTATAAGTGTTTACTTTCCCCACATGTTCTCCAACACTCATCTTTTAAAAATAATATCCATCCATCCTAACAGATGTAAGGTTATATCTCATTGTGATTTTTGATTTGCATCTCTTAAGATTGGTAATATTTAGCCCCTTTTTCATATATCTGAAGACCTATGTATATCTTCTTTGGAGAAGCACTTTTCCCTTTTTTAAGAGGCGTAATTATTTTTTTGCTATTGACTTCTGGGAGAATCTCCTATGTTTTGAACATTAACTCCTCATCAGGTAGATGGTTTGAAAATATTTTTCTCTTATTCTACAGGAGACCTTTTCAGTGTATTGTTTTCTTTGGTGTACAGAAGCTTTTAAGTTTGATATAGCACCAATTAGTATTTAGGAATAAACCTAACCAAGATGTGAAAGACTTGTATACTGCTGAAAGAATTTAAAGCAGACATAAATAAATATAAAAACATGACATGTTCTTGGATTTGGAGATTTAATATACTAAACATACATATTCCCAAAGTGATAAAATAGATTCACTGCCATCTTTATTACAATCTCAATTATATTGTTTAAAACGAAATAGAAAAAAAAATTCTAAATTCATATGGAACCACATTAGACATCACAAAGCCAAGAATTCTTTTTTTATTTTATTTTATTATTTAAAAATTTTTATTAATATTTTATACATATCTCCCCTTGCCCCCCATCCCTCCCAGGCATACCCCAACCCCCCAGTGTCTATGTTAATTGGTTATGCTTATATGCATGCATACAGGTACTTTGATTGTTCTCTTATCTACCTCACCAAACTTTAATCTTCCTGCTGTAATTTCACAGTCTGTTTGAAGCTTTACTGTCTCTGTATCTATCCTTTTGTTCATCAGTTTATAATGTTCTTTATTATCCACCAATGAGTGTGATCATGTGATGCTTCTCCTTCATTGACTGGCTTATTTCACTAAGCATAAGGCTCTCCAGTTCCAACCAGGTTGCTGCAAATGGTAAGAATTCCTTCTTTTTAATGGCAGCATAGTATTCCATTGTGTAGATATACCACAGTTTTCTGATCCACTCATCTGCTGATGGGCACCTAGGCTGTTTCCAAATTGTAGCTATTGTAAATTGTGCTGCTATGAACATAGGGGTGCATAAATCCTTTCTGATTGGTGTTTGTAATTTCTTAGGATAAATTCCTAAGAGTGGGATTGCAGGGTCAAATGGGAGATCCATTTTTGAGGAAACTCCATACTGTTCTCCACAGTGGCTGCACCAGTCTGCATTCCCACCAACAGTGCACAAGGGTTCCTTTTTCTCCGCATCCTCCCCAGCACTTGTCGTTTGTTGCTTTGTTGATATTGCCATTCTGACAGGTGTAAGATGGTATCGCATTGTCGTTTTTATTTGCATCTCTCGGATGATTGATGACTTTGAACATGTTTTCATGTGTCTCTTGGCCTTCCTTCTGTCATCTTTTGAAAAGGTTCTATTTAGGTCCGTTGCCCATTTTTTTTATTGGATCGTTCATCTTCCTTTTATTAAGTTGTATAAGTTGGCTGTAGATTTTGGAGATTAAACCTATATCAGTGATAACATTTGCAGATATGTTCTCCCATACAGTGGTATTTTTTGTTGTTTTGTTGATGGTTTCTTTTGCTGTGCAAAAGCTTTTTATTTTGATGTAGTCCCATTTATTTATTTTTTCTTTAGCTTCCATTGCCTTTGGAGCAGTATCAGTGAAGAAGTTCTTTCAGCATATATCTGAGATAGTGCTGCCTGTGGATTCCTCTAGTATTTTTATGGTTTCCCTTCTAATGTTTAAGTCCTGTATCCATTTTGAGTTTATTTTTGTATTTGGTGTAAGTTGGTGGTACAGTTTCATTTTTTTGCATGTATCTGTCCAATTTTTCCAACAACATTTATTGAAGAGGCTATCTTGGCTCCATTGAATGTTCATGCCTCCTTTGTCAAATATTAATTGAGCATAGTGGTTTGGGTGGATATCTGGGTTCTCTATTCTATTCCATTGGTCTATATGTCTGGTATTGAGATCCCACCTACTTTATTCTTCCTTCTCAGAATTGCTGTAGCTATCCATGGTCTTTTTTTGTTCCAGATGAATCTATGAAGAATTCTTTGTAGGTCTGTGAAATATGTCGTTGGTATTTTAATGGGTAGTGCGTTGAATCTGTAGATTGCTTTGGGTAGTATGGACATTTTAATGATGTTGATTCTCCCAATCCATGAGCATGGTATGCTCTTCCATCTGTTAACATCTTCCTCTATCTCATTTTTCAGCGTCCTGTAGTTTTCTGCATATAGGTCTTTTACCTCTTATTTAGGTTTATTCCTAGGTATCTTAATTTTATTGGTGCGATGGTAAATGGGATTGCTTTTTTAGTTTCTCTTTCTATAATTTCACTGTTAGTGTATAGAAATGCCACAACTTCTTAGCATTAATTTTGTATCCTGCTACATTGCCAAATTTATTAATTAAGTCAATTAGTTTTGGAGTGGAGTCCTTTGGGTTTTTTATGTACAATATCATGTCATCTGCAAATAAGGACAGCTTTACTTCTTCTTTTCCGATTTGGATGCCTTTTATTTCTTCTTCTTGTCTAAATTGCAATGGCTAATACTTCCAGTACTATGTCGAACAGGAGAGGTGAGAGTGGGCACACCTGTCTTGTTCCTGTTCTTAGGGGAAATGGTTTTAGTTTTTGCCCATTGAGTATGATGTTAGCTGTGGGTTTATCATATATGGCTTTTATGATGTTGAGGTATGATCCTTCTATTTCCACTTCGCTGAGAGTTTTTATCAAGAAAGATGTTGGATTTTGTCAAATGCTTTTTCTGCATCAATTGATATGACTATGTGATTTTTATCTCTCAATTTGTTTATGTGATGTATCACATTTATTGATTTGTGGATATTGTACCATCCCTGCATTCCTGGGATGAATCCTGCTTGGTCATGGTGTATGATCTTTCTGATGTACTGCTGGATCCGGTTTGCTAGAATTTTGTTGAAGATTTTGGCATCTATGTTCATGAGAGATATTGGCCTATAATTCTCTTGCATTGTGTTGTCTTTATCTGGTTTTGATATTAGGGTGATGCTGGCTCCATAGAAGGTGTTTGGAAGTGTTCCTTCTTCTTGAATGTTTTTGAATAGTCTGAGGAGGATAGCTTTTAATTCTTCCTTGAATGTTTGGTAAAACTCTCCTGTGTAGCCATCTGGTCCCGGGCTTTTATTTGCTGGAAGCTTTTTGATTACTGCTTTAATTTTTTCCATAGTTATTGGACTATTGAGGTGTTTGGCTTCCTCCTCATTGAGTTTTGGGAAGTTATATTTTTCTAGGAAAATGTCCACTTCTTGCAGGTTGTCCAATTTGTTGGAATAGAGTTGTTCATAATATTTTTAAACAATCCTTTGTATTTCCACAGGGTCTGTTGTTATTTCTCCTCTTTCATTTCTGATTTTGTTTATTTGGGTCTTCTCTCTTTGCTTTTTGGTGAGCCTGGCTAGAGGTCCATCAATCTTGTTTATCCTTTCAAAGAACCAGCTCTTTGTTTTGTTGATCTTTTGAATTGTTTCTTTGGTCTCCAAGTTGTTCATTTCCCCTCCGATCTTCACTATTTCCTTCCTTCTGAGTACACTGGGCTTTTCTTGTTGCTCTCCTTCTAGCTCTTTGAGTTGTAGGTTTAGGTAATTTATTACCATTGTTTCCTGTTTTTTTTTGCAGTAGGCTTGTAGGGCTATGAACTTCCCTCTCAAGACTGCTTTCACTGTGTCCCATAAATTTTGTATTGTTGTGTTGTCATTGTCATTTGTTGCCATGATGTTTTTTATTTTTTCCTTGATCTCTCTGGTTACCCAGTCATTGTTTAATAGCATGCTGTTTAGTCTCCATGTGTTTGATTTCTTTCTATTGTTTTTATTATAGTTGATTTCCAGTTTTATGCCACTGTGGTCTGAGAAAATGCTTGATATGATTTCTATCTTCTTGAATTTGAAGAGACTGCTAGTTGGCTTCTCCAACTATTTTCCTTCACCTCTGAAAATGTAGGCTTCAGCCTCATAGGCCTAATATCCATTGAACAGATAGTGTAGAATTATCCATATTCTGATCTTCTCTCCTTCCTCAGTTTCCCCCAAAGTATAGTCATGTGTAATCAGTGACTGTAATGAGTCACTGTCCCAAGTCTCTGAGATCTTCGTCCTAGAACCATCCTGGATATTTACTTTGCCTTTAATGATGTCCTCCATGATCTAGATTCCTATGGGATCCAGGGCTCCTTTGGTGTAGGGTTGTATAGAATAGGAGATGTGAGAAGGGCTGTTGCAGGCACAGTTGATGACTACAGAAGCTGTTACTTGACATAGCTTAGTGAATAAAGGGGAACAGAATCTCAGACAAGGGTCCTGAAATAAATCACCCTCAGACAGTCTGTTGGGCAGCAAATGAATGAGATTGTCTTTTGGGGCCCTTCTAATAGGATGATCTTGATTCCTCAGGTTGTGTGATGTTCTGCTGTGGTATTTTTAGGTCTGTTGACCTTCCCCTTCTCTACCTCTCAGCCTCCAAGACTTCCCCAAATCCTAGAACATTTTGTTGAATGTCCACAAGTTACAATCTTTTTTATTAATAATAGCATCCATAAATATTACTTTCTATGTAATGTATTCCACAGTGCAATATAATTTTAATATAATGACAGCTTTTAAGGCAATAGTTCTAACCTTTGCTATATTTTAGAGCACCTTGAGTTTGAAAAACCTTGGCATAGGACCCTTCTCTAAATTTGTCTTAGGGAGATCAGTGATCTTTATTTTTTAGTAGTATTATAGTTACTAGTACTTGCAGTTCACTGTGTAATTAGTGGACTTGGATAGGCATCATCAGAATGCTAATTTACAAAATAGCTGTTTTCCTACTGAATCAGAATCAGTGTTTTAATTGAAGTTCAGGTGATTTGCATGGACATTCTTTTCAGAAGCACTCTCCTCAGAGATTTTTATGTGCATTGCAGGCTGAGAACTACTGACTTAGTGGGTGAAGAAGATGAGAGGCTTATTGCATCATTAGTGATAGCATCTGCAAGTTCTATTTCCTATTTGTCATCTCCAGCATACTATTTCTTTTTGGATTAAAATTTGTATGTATGTATTTATTTACTTTTAAATTTAATAAACCTTTATTCAGATTATTACAATTGTTCCTCTTTCCCCCCCCCATAGATCCCTCCACCTGGCTCCCACTGCACCCCCTGCCCTTACCTACCCCCTATTGTCCTCATCTATAGATGTATGATTTTTGTCCAGTCTCTCTCTGCACCCCATTCACCCCTTTCCCCCTGAGAATTGTCAGTCCACTCCCTTTCTATGCCCCTGATTCTATTATATTCACTGGTTTATTCTGTTCATCAGATTTTTTATTCACTTGATTTTTAGATTCACTTGTTGATAGATATGTATTTGTTGTTCCTAATTTTTATCTTTACCTTTTTCTTCTTCTTCCTCTTCTTAAAGAGAGCTTTTCAGCATTTCATATAATACTGGTTTGGTGTTGATGAACTTCTTTAGCTTTTTCTTATCTGTGAAGCTCTTTATCTGCCCTTCAATTATGAATGATAGCTTTGCTGGGTAGAGTAATCTTAGTTGTAGGTTCTGGCTATTCATCACTTTGAATATTTATTGCCTGCATAGTTTCTGTTGAGAAATCAGCTGACAATCATATGGATGCTCCTTTGTAGGTATTTTACTGTTTTTCTCTTGCTGCTTTTAATATTCTCTTGTTGTCTTTTGTTCTTGAGAGTTTAATTATGATATGTCTTGGTGTGGTCCTCTTTGGATTCCTTTTGTTTGGGGTTTTGTGTGCTTCCTGGACTTGTAGGTCTATTTCTTTCACCAGGTGGGGGAAGTTTTCAGTCATTATTTCTTCAAATAGGTTTTCAGTATCTTACTCTCTCTCTTCTTCTGGTACCTCCTTAATTCTGATGTTGGTAGGCTCCTTACACTATAGTCCAATTTTTTGGAATCTTTTTTTCTTTTTTCTTTTTCAGTTGAGTGTTTTCTGCTTCTTTGTATTTCAAATCTTTGACTTGATTCTTGCATTCCTCTACTCTGCTGTTAGGTCTCTGTATAGTATTTTTATTTCAGCCAGTGTATGTTTAATTTCTAGTTGGTCTTTTTTCATCTCCTCTTGGGTCTCACTAAATTTATCCATCTTTTCTAGGGAATTCTTGAGAAACTGTATAACCATGGTTTTGAACTTGATATCCAGTTGTTTGTTTTTCTCCATTTCTTTCGTTTGTGATTTGTTTATTTTTCTCTACATTTTCACTGCTTCCTGAGTTGGTAGAGTAGCTTTGAGTGCTAGTTGTCCTATATGGCCCAGTATCTCCACCTCTCTAGTTAACTGAGGTGGACACTCTTGGTGTACCCCTTTGTGGACTGTGTGTACAGCCTTGTTGTAGTTAAGTCTTGATTGTTGTTGGTGTCACTGGGGGGAACTGACCTTCAAGCCAATTGGTTGTAAGGATCAGCTGTGTCTACGCCAGGATAACTTCTGTGCTGGAGTCAGCCTTATGATACAAGACTTGCAAAATTGCAAATGCCTTTGTGTTCAGCTTGGATAGGGCAGAGTCTCAGGGCTGAGAAGACAGCTTTGGCTTTCCATCAGTCCTACCCTGTGCGGCTCCTGGGTCTCAGTGTTCCTCAGTAATTGCTGTAGCTCTCTCTGCATGCACTCGTGCTTGTGCACCTCCAGACCTCTGCCTTTCACATCTCTCCTGAGTTTCCATGCACTCTAGGGACCTGTATGATTCTGGGTCCCCAGGGTCTCACCCGAAACTGAGATTCAGTGCAGTTGAAAGTGGAGTTCAGTGCAGTTGGAAGGTTTAGTCTTCCTCCCACTAGAGAAAGCCAGTGGCACAATCAGCAGTCAGTCCTCTTTGCACGTGCCTCCAGACCTGTGCCTTTCGCAGCTCCCCTGAGTTTCTCTGAGTTTCCATGCACTCCTCCATTTTTTGACAGTTCAGACTCCCCCTGTATGAGTCACGCCTGGAACTGGGATTCAGTGCAGTTGGAACTGGGGTTCAGTGCAGTCAGGAATTTCTGTCTCCTTCTTGCTAGAGGAAGCCAGCCAGACACTCAGCCACCCATCCTCTCCACATGTGTGTCTCTGTAACTTAGCTTTTTGCAGCTCCTCTTAGTCTCTGTGAGCCCTCTCTTTCCTTCTAGTTGTAGAATTTCCACTCACCAGCTTTCCTGTGGTTCTGGATGATGACTGTTTTGTTTTTTAGCTGTAGTTTTGAAATTGTCAAGGCAGCAGTTTAGGTGTTCACTGATGCTGCCAACTTGGTTTTTTCCCTCCAGCATTCTGTTGACACAAGAGTCAAGTCCAATTAATTTACCTGAGAAACAAAATTCAGAGAAACCAGGTGTGTGATTCACCAGATATTTCCCCCCACTGTATTGTCAGTGCATAGTGTTAAAGTGTAAAAACTATCTATGTGGCTGAATCAAACAGAATCAAGGGTTGGAAATCCCAGCAACTGGAGCTTGGCACATCTGTTAGTACTTCTCTGCTTTCTTTGTCTGCTCTGAGGCACAGTAAGGTGTTTTAGTCATAGTGCTTCAGAGAGATAAAACCAAAAAGTGATTATCTACATATCTATCTAGCTACCTATCTAGCTCTATTACCTTTGTCATCTATATTAATGGCAAGAGTAGTGAATCTGTGGTACCCTAACATTTTCCATGGGCACAAGATCACATTAGTAAATTCTATAATAAAGTGTCATATCCAAAGTTAAATGCTTGAGACTAGAGACTTCTTGCTCTGCGAAAATTTAGTAGATGTAGTGACTTTTACTTAAGAGGACTCCTGCTACCTTTAAAGTTGGATACATGTCTCAGCCACAATCAATCATGAGCAGACATGGCCTTTCCTGTATAGACCTTACCAACTATCAAGGATCATGTTTAAACCAATAATTCAATGGCTTTGAGGGCTATGGGAGCAAGCACAGTGTGATGTGAAACACAGCAGTGGTTCTTATCTGGTCTGGGAGACAGGAAAGGTTTAGCTGAGTAAGTGACATGTAATACAGCTGGAGGGTAAATAAGGGTTAGTCAGTTGAAGAGAGACAGAGGGAGGAAAATGTTCAGCAAGAGGAACAACAAGTGCAAAAGGCTGGAAGCAAGAAATTGTGACATTAAGGTACAGCATTGATGGAGAGAAGAATGTGAGTGCAACTGGGGGGCCAAATGAAACTGTGAAGTGACCCTTGGCAGAAAGTGACCCTTGGCAGAAAGGGTCACTTCTTAATTTATATGTATGTGGCATAAAATATTATATTAGTTTCAGGTGTACAATATAGTGATTTGACATTCATATACATTACAATGTGATCACTACACTACCTCTAGTTAAGCATCTGTCACCATGCACAGTTATCCCAATATTATTGGCTATATTCTCCTTTACTGGATGGGTGAAAAAGATGAAACATTATTTGAAAGGAATTTTGCCTTTATCTTGAGAACAATGAGGATCCATTGTGCTTAGGGACTATAGGGAGAATGATGATCAGATTTTCATCTTAGAGTGCCACTGTTAGACTGTTTCAATAGTATAAATAAGGCAGGAGGTCAGTTGGTTTAAAGTAGTGAAAGAGGAGGAAAGAAATGGATGAATGAGAATCAAGTTGCAGAATCTATCAGACTTGTGGAAGAAGTGGATATTGATGATCAGAGAAAGGTGGGAATGAAAGAAAATACTCAGGTTATGGCTGGAGATTTTGGAACTCTTTTAATGAGATGTGGGATACCAGAGGAGGTGCAGAGTGGAAGAGGAGCAAGGTAAGGTCATGATTTGCTTTTGGGATCTATTGAGCTTCAAATGCTTTCATATAGCCAAGGGAAGAAAATCATTAAGCAACTGTGTATACTCTTATAGATTAGAGAGATATGTACACCTAAAGTTTAAATGGTAATCGAAGTCTTTGAAGTAGAACAGTGTTTAGGAAAAAGCCCCGAGGAACATCATCATGTAAAATTTTGACTGAGCAGGAGACAATTATAGTTACTGAGGCTGCCTGGCCAGGCAGTTATGAGGAAAAGTGATATATTATGTGTCTTAGAATATAATGGATGAGAGTGTTTCAGGACAGTTAGAACATTATTATGTATTAAAGCAAATTAAAAACAATGAGTCATTTTCAATCAGAGTTTCTAAATACAGAGATTTGAAATATAAAGGTTGTAATTATTGTGAAAAGGTGATGTAAAATATTTTTGCAGAATACCTACAACATCATGTATCATAGAAATGTGTTCATTTTTAAATTTGGGTGCTAATGGACACTATTATTTCTATTTTGAGGTACTGGAGACAGATATGACTGGAAGCAATCAAATTGCCATCACAGAGTTTCTCCTCCAGAGCCTGTCCATGGAGTCAGAATGGAAAAAACTGTTCTATGCCTTGTTCCTGGTCATGTATCTTACCGCTGTCCTGGGGAACCTCCTCATCATTTTCCTGATTCGCCTGGACTTTCAGCTCCACACGCCCATTGTATGTATTTCTCAGTAACTTGTCCTTCTCTGACCTCTGCTTTTCCTCTGTCACAATGCCCACATTACTGCAGAACATGCAGAGCCAAGTGCCATCTATCTCCTACACTGGCTTCCTGACCCAGATGTACTTCTTTCTGTTTTTTTTGGAAGCATGGAGAGCTTCCTCCTTGTGATCATGGCCTATGACCACTATGTGACCATTTGCTTCCCCCTGTACTACACCACTACCATGAGCCCCAAACTCTGCCTCTCCATGTTGGTGCTGGCCTGGGGAGTGACCACGTTTCATGCCATGTTACACTCTCTGCTTATGGCCAGGTTGTGTTTTTGTGCTGACAATGTAATCCCTCACTTTTTCTGTGTCATGTCTGCTCTGCTGAAGCTCTCTTGCTCTGACTTATGAGTTAATGATTTGGTGATATTTATCATTGGAGGGCTCATTCTTGTCACCCCATTCCTACTCATCATCATCGTGCAGAGCCAAATGTACGAATTATGTTGTCCATCCTCAAAGTCCCTTCTCCTAGAGGTATGCGCAAGGCTTTCTCCACCTGTGGCTCCCACCTTGCTGTGGTGTCACTGTTCTTTTGGACAATTATTGCTCTTTATTTATTTCCATCAGCTGATAATTCTACTGTGAAGGAGATGGTCATGTCTATGATGTACACTATGGTGATGTCCGTGCTTAACCCCTTCATCTACAACCTGAGGAACAGAGACATAAATGGAGCTCTGGGAAGAGTCCTTTGTAGAAAGATACTTTCTCATTATTTATGATTGTAACATTTGATTTTTAAAATAATTTTATTCCTTAGATATATTAATATTAATTATTATTCCCAATATTTTCCCTCATCATGTTAGGTTCAATTAAAATGACATGATTTACAATTGCTCAGTATGTAAAAGAGATAAATTGGAGCTGTGCAGGTAAACTAGGTAAGCAGGTCTTTTTGACATCTTGTCTTCCCCAAACCCAGGGGACCTTGGCAAAGCACAGCTTAAGAAGTACCATTTTAAGTAATCTTTATGACTGACATTCTTAAGTTACTCATTACAATATATTATTTTTAAAATCAGAACTCTGTTAGATGGCAGGAGCATTTAAAAATATTTCTCTATACTTTTAGATCAATACTCAATATTTCAACTCCTGGTTTCCCTGCAAATTCCTCCTACATTCCTCTCTCTGCACAGGTCACATAGTTTATCTGTTAACCATTTTCCCCATCTGATTTATTTTCGTGTCTACCTTGTGTTTTCTAACCTGAAATAGATATTTATAATTCTTTTACTGCGTGAATGGATTTTGTCTTTATATGGGAATAATGAATTCTAGAGGCCCTATAATTTATTTCTCTGGGAATGTGAAAAGATGGTAGAAGCTAGTATACAAATTCAGAGCGGAAGGATGCTTCTCTTCTGTTCAGTAGTTTGGACTTCATAAAAAACATTTTACCTATATCTTTATTCTACCCTTGTGGAATTTCTACTAAGTATAAATGATACTATCACTATTTTGCAGATGGAAAAATATGGCATTCATTTACTAGTACTTGCCAAGTCACACTGTGTGTCAATTGTTGAATTTATGTAAGATCTCAGACTATGTGATTCTATGAGTTCTTCTCATTTTCTTCCACTTTGACAAGAAGGGGAGCAGGACATCTGTAATAGAGTTAACAATTGAAACAAAACAAAACAAAACAAAAACCTTTTATCTCTGTTGCATGGACTAGGTTGCCAAACTTGGTCCATTTGTATCCTTAGTTGTTCCCTCTAAGTGATGGCATCCAAATCCACCACTTTAACCTTCTGGTATATTCTGGCAACCTGTACATCTCCATCTGAAGCCCAGACCTTTCTCTAGAACTCCCAGGTGTTATTCTCATCTGCCCGTGAGTATCTCCACTTGAGGGTCTATAAACAGTTCAATCTCAACATACACATTATTGAACTCTTCATGTTCCCCCAAGTGTGCTCTTTGTCCTTTATTCTATACTTTGACTTGTTTTAAAATGAAATTTATTGGGGTGACAATGGTTAATAAGATCATATTTTTATTAATACCTTTGTTGGATTAATCTTCAAGTCATTTTTTTTCACTTTATTTTTATTGTTGACACTATTACAGAGTTCCCTCCCCCACCCTTTTACTTGCTTCCACCCAGTCTATAACCCCTTCCCTCTGGCCATCTTCAAGTCATTTTAAAAATAAGAA
>JAAGEH010000331.1:316299-418969 GCA_011751065.1 Lasiurus cinereus | reverse complement strand
GTTGATGATTGCCATTCTGACAGGTGTAAGATGGTATCGCATTGTCGAGGAAGGGTGAGGGACAGAAAGTCAGAAACATCAATGATAGAGACATCGATCAGCCACCTCCTGCACGCCTCACACTGGAGATGTGCCCGCAAGCAAGGTACATGCCCCCGACCGAAATCAAACCCGGGACCTTTCAATCCGCAGGCTGACGCTCTATCCACTGAGCCAAACCAGTCTTGGCTATTTTCTAAGAATTTTTAGTTGGGTATTGGAGATGTACAATCAAAGATAATATGAATATTGATAAGTATGCATACTCCTTTCAAATATTTAGCTCTTTTCTTTCTCTTTTTTAATTGCTTTGAATACTATTACAAGAATAATGTAAAATAAACATGTTCTAATGGAATTTAAACATTAATGTGGGTCTCTGCTTTTTATTCTCCAACAACCAAGGGAGTGAATGCTAGAATCTTCCAAATGGTTTTGGGCATGGTGAACTGGGAAGGCTTAGTGAAATTTCTGTACTTGTTGGTTGGTTCTCTGGAGAGGCAGCCTTGCAGAAGAGCCCACTACTGCATGGGGCGGCCACCTCATGGTGGCACTGAGCTAGGTTACAGTGTCTACAATTCCACTCTACCTCCACTTGCACACAAACATGAATCTTTTGACCACCTTGAGCCATGAAGATCTGAAAAGTTCTTACATGCACTGGTGGAGCCCAGACCATTGCTGGAGTTGAGGGCCAGTGTATCTCCACAGGCTACCAGAATAAGGTATGAAGGACCCCAGCTGAAGTCAGAGCCCAGAAACAGAAGGAAGACATGGCTGAGTTTAAGAGAATCAGCAGAAGCAGAGAGCCCTGAGAAGGCCATCAGCTCCCTTCTCCAAAGAAAACTCATGTGTGTTAATGCTAAAAGGAGAGATGCCAAGTTGCATCAGCAATGGACATTAGCAGAGACCCCCTCCCCCACCCTTCTCCTAAAGTCAGAGGGTATAATATAAGCCTCAAGAATTTAGAAAAATGTAACAAAATCAATACAAGGAAAATAGGAAGGATTTACTAAATATAAAAGTGGAGCATTAGTGTGGAAATCAAGAAACAATAGAGTAATAATAACAAATTTAATATTGTTTCTTTGGAAATACTAATAACAGACAAAACGTTGATATATAAAATAAGAAAAAAAGAGAAAAAGCATAAATAGTGGTGGGAAATGAGCAAAATAACAGCTGAAGAGGCCATTTAAAATCATGAGAACACTATATACAACTTTAAAAATAATTAAAAATGTGAAGAAAATTAGATTTTAAGAACTTAAATATCACTAAAATTTTCCCAGTATGGTGAAAAATTGAATAGACTAAAATCATTGAAGAAGAGGAATGTCTTAGCCTTATGACTTTTGGGAAGCTGCTGATTTCTCTAAGCCAGTTCCTCTCTGTATGATGAGAATAATAATCTCCCCTGGAATTGTGTGAGGTTTGAATCAGACATGTGTGGAGAGCACTGAGAACAGTGCCTGGCACATGAGCATTCCTCACTAAATGATTTCTTTTATTATTTTTACTAGAGGCCCGGTGCACGAAAATTTATGCACTGGCAGTGATTGTCCCTAAGCCCAGCCTGCCCCCTCTCACAGTCTAGAAGCCCTCAGGGGATGTCCTTGCAGCCATCAGGGCTCACAGCTGCCTGAGCTCATGGCTGCCTGAGCCCCAGGCCTTGCAGCCATTGTGGCTTTGTTTGGATAGACATCTGGAATACAGTCACCCTAATTCGCATATTACCCTTTTATTAGTATAGATTATAAGGATATCATTACATCATTGTGAAACATTGGGAAAGTATAAGTATCTATACTAATAAAAGGGTGTGGTGGAGTGGTCATTTGCAAATGACCACGGAGGCTGCTAAGTTGGTAATAAGCAAGCAAGGATTTATTGAGCTGGCCAGTGACTGCTCCACCTTTCTCCTTGCAGGGAGTCCAGAGAGCAGCAGCGACCCTTGTGTAGGACCACTTTTAAGCGCATTTACCACATCCTGTTTTTGCAGAGCGAACAACCCAATACAAAACAGTTTTTCCCAAGCAATGTCAGAGTTGACAACCATGTTATTTACAGGGTCATCTTGTTTTTCAGAAAGCTGACAGTGTTCTATGAAAGAAGGCCTATGTGCTGGGAAGGGGCCATGAGACCGTATCTCAAGGCCTGACCTGATGTCAGCACTGACAATTCTATCTGGGAGATAGTCCACAGCCTCTCTGGAATGAGGCATGCTCAAAAATTCCCACTCTCTAACAAGGGTTCTAAGCAAATTAATCATGACACCCTCACAGTAACAACAGGCTGCGTGGATTCCAAAGCTGACAGGGGGTTAGCAAGGGATGACCAAACGACTGACCAGCAAGCTGCATGGGGCAACCAGGCTGGCGTGGGGGGTGGGGAGGGAAGGGCACTGAGGGGTGACCAGGCCAACTGAGGGGGGTTATGACATGGGGGGAAGTTGGGGCAATCAGGACAGCAGGGGGGCAGTTGTGGGCAACCAGTTCAGCAGGGGGGGGACAGTTGGGGGCAACCAGGCTAGTAAGGGGGGCAGTTAGGGGTGATCAGGCTGACGGGGGTGGGGGTCAGTTAGAGGTGATCAGGCAGGCGGGCAGGTGAGCAGTGAGGAGCCAGCAGTCCCGGATTGTGAGAGGGATGTCTGACTGCCAGGATCAGGCTGAAAATGGCAGTCAGACAACCCCCAAGGAGCCCTGGATTGGAGAGAGTCCAGGCTGGGCTGAGGGGACACCTCACCCCATGCATGGATTTCGTGCACCAGCCCTCTAGTTTATCAATAAGGGAATGGTTAAACTGTGAAACATTACAGTATAGGGTGCAATATCGTGAAGTTAAAAATGAAGACATTCTTTTTGTAGTGATGTGAGATCTCCTAGACATATAGTTTCATGAAAAAGGGAAATTGCAGAATAATATGTCAAGAATAATAATTTTTATGTTTCAAAACTGGGGAGGAAGATGGATGCAGAGATAAAAAGAAAGGAAAGTACGGAGTTGATAACTGGGTTGGGAGTGGAGGTTGGATTTGGCAGTAGTCAAGGAGAACTTAATCTTTGTCTCTGTTTTATTTTTACCAGGAATATGATGGATATAGTATTTAGGGAATCGACTATTTCTTAAAAATACAAAGATAGCTATATCTTTCCTAGAGTTTCCAAAAGAGGAGTGTGCAGGGGCATGGGTTACACTGCAACACACCCTATAAAACCTCTTTATAACCTTCTTAGATCTGCACTGTTTCTCATACTCCCCTGGCTGATCACACTCTTTCTTCTTTCTCTCCATGCACTATAAGGCATATTCCCAGCTCCCCTATCTGACCCCCCTTCACTTTTTCCAAAATTTAAAAAGTAGACCCTGTTTAAAACATTCAGGCAATACAGAAACGAGTTTAGTTTATAGTTATGTACCCATCCCTATAACACGTTTGCTTCTGATGCAATTTTTGATTTAACATGAAATAAGACACTGTAGGATCAAAATGGATAGTGTTTTTGGAAAGCTTAAAAAGGAGAGGAAGGGGAGGGGATCTTTGTAATTATTATTATTGAAATGCCAGTCAATACAGACCTGCCCTCTATCTGAGCATCCTTTTAAAGGCACCCTTGACCTTTTTACTGATCAGTAGTTCTCAATCTTTCTAATGCCGCAACTCTTTAATATAAGTTTCTCATGTTGTGGTGATTCCCAACCATAAAATTATTTTCTTTGCTACTTCATAACTGTAATTTTGCTACTGTTAATGAATCATAATGTAAATATCTGTGTTTTCTGATGGTCGTGGCTCACAGGTTAAGAATCGCTGATGTAGAGCCTAAGACCATCGGAAAACAGATATTTACATTATGACTCACTAACAATAGCAAAATTACAGTTATGAAGTAGCAACAAAAATAATTTTATGGTTTGGGAATCACCACAACCTGAGGAACTGTGTTAAAGGGTCGCCCGTGGCATTAGAAAGGTTGAGAACCACTCCTGTAGGTGAAAGGGTTCTCGGTTGCGGTGGGCACTACGTAGACCACGCTGGCCAGGCGGTTGTAGCAGGCCTAGTAGGCAGCCGATGGCTGGAAGTAGACAGAAAGGACAGAGCCAAAGAAGGTGGGCCCCACAGGTGGAGAAGGCGAGGCGCCGTCCCCGCCTACAGCAATGGCAGCACCACCAGGAGGATGCCTGTAGGAGAGAGACAGGAAGAGCAGCAGGGTCAGCACCAAGGCCAGGCCCTCGGAGAAGATGGCAGCCTTCGGGACCATCGTGTCCGAAGTCATCAAGCTCAGCAACACCATCATGTCACAGAAAAAGTGGCGCACGGGAGAGGAGCGTGGGTAGGAGACCGCGGAAAGGAGCACGTGTGCAGCAGGACGTGCGCCTGGGACAGGGCCCAGGACGCAGCGACCAGCGCCGTGCAGCGGCCCAGCGTCAGGACCGAAGGGTAGTGCAGGGGCTGGCAGAGGGCCACCGCACGGTCTTAGGACATGGGTGCCAGGAGGTAGCTCTCGGTGAGGACCAGAGCCAAGGAAAAGTAGCTCTGGGCAAAGCACTTCCTGAAAGGCCTGGCCTGACCCCGGTGGAACAGGCTGGCCATCAGCCTGGGGTCTGTGATGTGGTGAAGCTGACGTCCACGAGGCTCTGGTGACTCAAGAAGTAATACCTGGGGGAGCGGAGGGCCCCATCCGACCGCACCATCACCACCAGGGCGTTGAGTAGGTAGATGCCAAGGAAGAGCAGGAACAATAGTGGGTGGGGGGTCTGTGTTGTCCATCAGGCCGAGGAGGAGGAACTGTGGGGGAGGGGAGGGATAGAGGTGAGGTTGTACAGGGCCATGCATTGGCCAGGAGGTGGGTGGTCCGGGGGGCGAGAGGAGGCAGCTGGGCTAAGTTCTGGCACCTCTAGGTAGACTTCTGCATGTGGATTCCATGTAATATTTTTAAACTTCTGCTTGCTAAAAATGGTTTGAAAACCACATTGCTCTTACTCAGTAATACTAATTTTCTGAAGAAATTGAATCTCAGAAGAGTGTCCTTCGCTAGTGGGCAGTCTCAAGCTTTGGAGAGATCAGACCAGATTGAGTCTGGCTCTACCACTCCACTTTGAGCCTCAGTTTCTTCTTTTTTTCGACAAGAAAAGTAGTAGTAGCTATCCTGGAGTTGGTTATGAGGATAGAGTCAATAATAAATTTAAAATACTTATCATAGTATTGACTATATGAAAGCACTCAAAAGTGTTTATATCTATCATCTATTTATCTACATATCTATCTATCTATCATCTATCTATCTATCATCTATCTATCTATCTATCTATCTATCTATCTATCTATCTATCATCTATCCATCTATCATTATCATTTGCTTAAACAAACAAGGAGTTAGGAGTAGAATTGGGCCCCAAGCCATCTGAACACCCTTTGAAGTTTTCTCACAAAGCACCTTGCTGAATTCATTTATTCACCACATATTATGAGCTAGCTTGGGAATTGGTAAACCTTTTTTGTAAAGGGTCATATAGTAAATATTTTAGACTTGTAGGTCATATGATTTCTTTTGTAGCTATTCAACTCTGCTGATGTAGCATGAAAATAGCCACTGAGATATGCAAATGAATGACCATGAATGAGTTCCAGTAAACCTTTATTCACAAAAAATGTAAATGATTTGGCCTTTGTAACATAATTTATTGACTCATGTGTGACATACTTTGGTGATTCCTGTGCTAGGTACTTGGGGAATAGAGATATGAGTGAGACTTAGTTTCTGCCTGTAAACAGTTTGACCTAATGTAGCTTACAGAGTGTTTCATACTTTACTAATTTTGTGAACTAAGTGAGGCTAAATTATTCTGCCAGGAGGAGTTTGGGAAGAATTCAAAGATTTGAACTGGAACTTAGAAAACAAATAGGGGCACTGTATGGAGGGGGAGGGCATCCCACTGGAGGCAGGAATTGTGTGATGTTATTGTTAGAGGCATGGGATGACATGGGGCAAGGTTTGACTTTGCTCTGACCTCATTGAGAGAAAACTTCATACTGAGTCAAGTGACTTCATTGATCTCAGAAACAATGCATTCATTTGGTCCCCCACTCAATTGCTTCTTTAAACACACTTTTTTTTTTCTTCTTCCATTGCTCCAAAACTTCTAGAAATGTTCTCTTCCTAGCCTATCCTGATCCTGCTTTGCCAGGTTTTGGTGAAATCCCAGAGATAGACTGTCATAGCAGGGAAGCTGTTGCAGAAAGGAGATGCAGCTCACTGTCTTGCCCAGTGATCTGTCCACACAGTTTTCCAGTAAATATTATTGAGAGAAGCTTTTAAAGAGCAATGAATGAAAACAGAGGAAAAGGGAAGGTGGAAATGAGGAGATTATGGGCAAACTGCAGTGTCTCCTCTGGTCACTTTCCAGGAGAAGCCCTGGCTAGTTCCCATTTTTTCATTTTCCTACCTTTCTATCACTACCACCCATTAGATGACATGGTTTCCTAGAGAAATAATCTGCTTATACCAACCTCATCCCTCTCTCTACTCCATCATAGGCAGGAGTGTTGGAGAGCCAGAACCTTGCACATTTCCAACCCATTCTCCTGTGGGGTGCAGGGTTCTCCTCTGAAGAGCCCCTGACCCTCCCTCCCCACTCCCAATTGGCAGCTGTGTGATAGAGAGGAAAGAGCACTGGCCTTAGAGTCAGAGTCATTGGTTTTAAATCCTGATTGGCCATATAAATATGGATCTCTCTTCATTTTATCTCCACTCTCCTCATCTAGAAAATGGGGATTATTCCTCTTTCATGGTTGCTGTCAAGAGGAAATGAGGTAATGTATGTATATGCACATAGCAGAGAATGGATGCCCAATAGACATTTGTTCTCTTTCCCTCAACTCCTGATGGCTTCTCCCTGTCCCTTGATAGTACTGGAGACAATCCAATGCACTGCTGGAGGGCCATAAGGATATACCTATTTTTTAAAATGTTTTTATTGACTTCAGAGAGAGGAAGGGAGTGGGAAATAGAAACATCAATGATGAGAGAGAATTACTGATTGATCAGCTCCCTCCTGCACACCCCCCCATTAGGGATTGAGTCCACCACCTGGGTATTTTCTCTGGCTAGCAATCAAACCGTGACCTCATGGATTGATGCTCAATCACTGAGCTACATTGGCTAGGCTACATACCTAGTTTTTCTTAGTCTCAGGTGAAATCTGCTTCCCTGTAACTTCTACAAGTTTTGGCAACTGAGTGCTACTATATATATCAAATCTGCTTTCTCTGCAGTTTCTCACATAGTGCTGGAAAGAATTTATTCTAGGTCTAGGAAGTCTTCTTTTCTCTAACCCAAGCAGCCCTGGTCCCTTACATTCTTTCTTAAAAGACCTAATTACCGGATCCTTTTTCATTGTGGTTACCATGTGCTTTGTCAGCATTTTTCTTCATTGGACACAGTACTCCAGCTGGAATTCGGCTGTGTGGACTTCCCAGGTGGCAGTATAACTGTTCAGCTCTGTACCTCAGGTTTGTTTATTGAGTGCCAGCTTTGTGTGAGGTCTTGTGTTGGTCTCAGGACCCAAAAGGTAGGTCAGCCTCTAGCCATGCTCAATGTAATAAACACTACACTAACTGCATGAACAGAGCACCAGTAAGTTCCTTTGCTTGGCTGATTGGAAGGAGATTCCCAAGAAGAGGTGATTTAAATGGGGTTGGAAGAATGAATAGATTACCAGTTAGAGACATGGGAGAAAGAAGGGCATTTCAGGCAAGGGAGAGAATGTGGAGGCAGAGGATGATGTTTTGTGGGTGGGGAGAGCTAAAATGTGTCCTCTTTTTCTTTACCACTCTAAGGCAGAGTGTGGTGGAGATGGGAGGACGATAGGACCCAGGTGAAAAGACACAGAAGAATGTTGGGTTTTCTCACCTGAAGGGCAGCATGCCAGGCCTCCAGTCTGTCCAGTGGAGTGTGTGGGCTGGTCTTCTTTCAGGTTAGAGGTCCCAGGTCTTAAGGTCAGATGCATTGTCTCCACTCAGAGACTTCAGCGTGTTTCCTGTGAGCTGGGGCAGCAGCCTTAGGGAGAAAGAAAACCAGAGCTGTAAGGCCCTGGGAATTCTGAGACATGTACTTCCCATCTAGCTTAACTGCCCTGGCAGGCTCCCGGTTGCGGGTCCGGTACAGTGCAAGCTGCTCAGCCAAGCATCTGAAGCTTTCCATCATTGCTCCCAGCTTCCTTCTGCAATCTTAGAGCCAAGAGTTAGCTCCTTCCACCAGCTGTCTTCTTCTCTCCTACCCTGCTGGAGAGGCTGAATGGACTAGAAGGAATGAGGGTGCCTGGGAACCCATAATTGGGATGGACAACCCTCAGTGACTACCAACCTGTGCTGGCCCATGGTGCTCAGGGAAGGATATTACTCATCTGCATCTTTTTGCTCAAGAGGGCAGGGCTAGTTACAGATCACACAGCCAGGGGGACCTGGCTGGACCCATGCTGAACTGAGCCCCACCTGACTCAGAAATCAAAAGAGGGAAAAGGGGCTGGAATTGCTGAAAGATTAACCCCAGGACAGAAGGATCAAGGGGCACTTGGGGAGTTTATTTGATGGACTATAGGGGTGCTGTTCTCCATCTCCCCATGGCCCTGGTCAAAGGCGCCAGTATCTCAGCCCTGCCCAGTTGGTGCTAGGGCAAGATGATAATTGCTCCTTGTTCTGAAAGGTTTTGACTGTTCTGTCCTCTCTGTCTTGGAAAAGCAACCCTCCTGAATCTGGTGGGGCAGACCTAATTCTCAAGCTAATCAATTTCTCCCGAGAATAGTCTCCATCACCCCCAACCCCAACTACTTACTCTCTCTTCCTCTCTCTCATCTGCCCTTCTTCTACCTTGTATGTATGTCTTTTAATGCTCACAGAACTGGTTGCCACATCCCAGGGGATGAGCCTCTCTTGAAAACATTGTTCAGCTACTATGGGGTGCCTGGTCCAACTGGGCTTCAGAGAGTATCAGAGAAGTCATGGAATGAGGGAGGTATTCAAGTCCTGACTAGCTGTGGGAGCCCTGACCAGTATTTTTTCCTTTCTGTGTCTCAGTTTCCTTACTGGTACATGGAGAGGGATGAACTGACAGAGTCTGATGATCCCTACATGTGGGAGGATGGGACATTCTGAGGATGTACTCTGGAAGTCAAGATTCTGGTCAGGGAGAGATTTGGGTCTTAGAAGAGAAGCTGTGACTTGGGTGTTCAGGGAGCACTTCTGGAAGGAATTGGGGATTAATGGAGAAGGATAAGAAGATCTGTATGTGGGGGAGGGCAGTGTAGTGTATCTTGGAAGCACGTTTTATGCAGAGTGGGCACAGGGAAGTGCAGAGGAAGGAGAAGGCTGCCTGTACAAGTTTCCAGTAGGAGAGAAGGTGTATCTGGGACTCCAGAACCCTGCTCTTATTGGTTGCTGTGAAATCTGGGGGAAAGTGCTCAAATTATCTGCACATCTCACCTGTAAAATGAGAAAATAGCAGAATCTGCTTCATAGGGATTCAGGGAGGACCAGATGATTTAGTGAATGTGAAGCCCTTAGAACAGTACCAGCACACAGCAGGCACTGGCTACAAGTTGGCTGTTACTGTTATTATCTCGGGCCATTTCTACTGTGTGTTTTAGGGTTTGTTCTTTCACCCTCCAAACCTAGATTTACTTTATTTATTTATTTATTTATTTATTTTTTTAACAACCATTAGAGGTTTCTCACATTGATGCTTTTCTCTCTCTGGATTTTTTTTTTTAAGAAACCACTTTGAATCTTTCCATCCCCCTGTAAACATGAAATGAGATTGGTTAGCAATAGAAGCACTAGCCTGTGGACATGCCACAATTATTTAACCATCATTGTAATTTTGAAGAAATTATTAAGGAAGGTATGTCAAAAATTAACCTTTTTCCTTCTTTGAAGCTTTTTTAAAACCCCAGAAAGAAAATCCAGGGTCAAAGAGGCAAACATTTCTGAAACTCATGATAAATGCAGAGAAGGAATTCATCAAGCAATATTTTTACTAATTACATTACCATCAGCAGTGTCTGAAAATGCCTTCTCCCAACTGTGAAATACTATTATGGCTTTCAATATTAATTTTATTTTCTTGATTTTTGGCTCTGAAAACACAGGTCTTTCCCATATTGCTTATTGGAGGTGTGTCCAGCCTATTTACATTTCATCACCACCCCACCCCAACTGGGACCCCCTGAAAATGCACAGAAGCTTAGGGAACTCATGCTTTCTCACTGTGCTGTAAGTTAGAACTTCTACAGGAAGGGATCAGCGAACGAAGAAAGGTGATTAGACAGCCAGGGGGGGAGAGCCTAGCTGAATTATTTGAATAGATGGTTCTCTTTGGAACAGTATTAATAGAGTACACAGGAGAGGCTAAAAAGTTCTAAGGCATATTCTCAATGAGGTCCTGCAAGATCTTGTCTTGTTAAACCAAGAGAACTTTGTAAAGAAAGGTGCTCAACAAGAAAGAGTTTTTGGGAAAATCCCCTTCTCAATTTTTAAAATAAAAAATTAGTGTTATCACCATAGAATCCTATATAGTAAAGAGGTAATAAGAAAATTGACCATCACTACAGCACACAAGATGGCTGCTCCCATGTGGTCAAAGATGGCTGCCCTTATGTGGACACAAGATGGCCACCACAAGATGGCTGGCAGGGAAGGGCATTTGTGATCAGGCCAGTAGGGGAGGGTAGTTGGGAGGGACTATGCCTGCAAGGGAGGGCAGTTAGGGGCGATCAGGCCTGTAAGGGAGGGCAGTTAGGGGTGACTAGGCCTGCAAGGGAGGGTAGTTAGGAGTGACCGGGCCTGCAGCAGAGGACAGTTATTTTATTTTATTATTTTTCATTTTTGCATATTTTAATTAAAATTTTTTTTTCTTCCCTCCTCAATTGATTTTACCTTTTTAATTATTACATTTTTGTTTTCAACTAGTATTATTACTACTACTATTTTACCTTTTTGGAAAAAAAACAAGTGTCATTTTGTTTCCCCTTTATTTTACTTCTGGATTAGAGTTCTACATTCTATTTTCATCTTTCCTTTAGCATAATTTTACTCTATCTCAACTCTACCTTTATGCCAACACTTTCCTCCTAACTTTTCCCATTTTGTTGTCTTGTTTTCTCTTTCCTTTTTCAAACTTTAGATTCTCCCTATTCTTTCTCTTTACCTGGGTAAAATTTCACCCCACTTATATATCTAATTTCAAATACTGTACTCCAAGTCCATACAAATCTCTCTATTCTTGTCTTCACTATTCAAAAAGTTGTTTTTCTCTATGTCCTTTTGTTGAAGTTTGCCTGAATGGTGATTATATCAATTTTTTGTACATTTTTGGTGAGATTGTTTTAGCTTATTCTACTTGTTTTATTTTGCTTTTTGTTTGCTTTGTTTTGGTTTGTTTTTTAACTCTCTTTTCCCTCGCCTCCCTTGATACCAGTTGTTATTTGTAGTTTGTATTAACCTCCAGGTACTGGATGCCAGCATTTGTTGGGATTTGTGACTGTTCTATTGGTGTTTTCTCCTGACATCTATATTTTGTTCCCATTTTCTCTCTTATCCTCTTTATTTTCTGACTTTTTTCCTCTTTCTCTTTTCTTCTTCTTCTTGTCCTTTCTATTTTTATTTTATCTTATTTTTTGTTAATTAATTAATTAATTAATTAATTAATTTTTTCTTCATCTCCCAATTTGATTTTGGCATTTCTTTCTTTTCTTTTTTCCTCATTTTCCTCTTCTTCTTTATCTACTTACCCCTAATTTGTCTTTCATTGGTGGTCATCTTATTTGTGATTATTAACATCCTGAATAAATTTCTATTCAGTGCCTTGTGTGTTGTACCTAGTAATGTTGTAGTTTGTGCCTTTCAATCAACATAGGAGAGAGAACTACATAACCAGACACCCGGAGAAGAAAGACCATGGGCAGAAAAAGAAACAGCCTACATAAGACAGAAAGGCAGGTATCACCAGAAAAGGAAGTAAACGGAATAGAAGCAGAAATAAGCCTGCCAGAGAAAGAGTTCAGAGAAATGATCATAAGGTGGATGAAAAGAATGGAAGGCAAAATCAACAATGTGAGTAAGAGCCAAGAGGAAATGAAGAAGACCTAAGAGAAAATGAAGAAGAAGCAAGAAGAAATGCAGAAGAACCTAGAAGAAATGCAGAATAATCAAGAAGAAATGAAAAATGACATCACTGCTATAAAGAACTCAATAGAAAGCATCAAAAGTAGACTAGAAGAAGCAGAGGACCACACCAGTGAGCTAGAAGACACGGTAGGAAAAAATACCCAAGTACAGCAGCTTCTAGAAAAAAAAGTTAAAAAGCAAGAGGAGAGCCTAAGGGAACTTTGGGATAACATGAAACAAAACAACATCTGCATAATTGGGGTTCCAGAAAGAGGAGAAACTGAGCAAGGATTAGAGACCTGTTTGAAGAAATAATGACAGAAAATTTCCCCAATATAGGAAAGAAAAAACCCACACAAATCCAAGAAGCTCACAGAGTCCCAAGCAAAATGAACCCCAACAAACTGACACCAAGGCACATTATAATTAAATTGGCAAACACCAATGACAAAGTAAGAATCTTAAAATCGGCCAGTGAGAAACAGAAAGTTACCTCCAAGGGAACCTTCATCAAACTAGCAACCGGTTTCACAACAGAAACTCATCAGGGCAGAAGGGAATGGAATGAAATATACAAAGTCATGCAAAGGAAGGGTCTGAATCCAAGAATACTGTAACCAGTAAGACTTTTAATCAAAATTGAAGGTGATATCAGGAGCTTCACAGACAAAAAAGGACTAAGGGAATATATTACCACCAAACCAGCAATGCAAGAAATGTTAAAGGGTCTGCTGTAATAAAAAGAAATAGGAAGCGAAGAAGGAACTCGGGGGTAAAGACTAAAAATGGCGACAGGTAAGTACTTATCATTAATAACTTTAAATGTAAACGGATTAAATGCTCCAATCAAAAGACATAGGGTAACCGATTGGATAAGAAAACATGATCCATATATCTGCTGTCTGCAAGAAACCCACCTCAGGAAAAGAGATACACACAGATTGAGGGTGAAGGGATGGAAGATGGTATTTCAGGCAAATGGAAATGAAAAAAAAGCTGGGGTTGCAATACTTATATCTGACAAATTAGATCTCAAAGTGAAGGACATAACAAGAGATAAAGAAGCCCACTTCATAATACTATGAAGGGAACAATCCAACAAGAAGAAATAACTCTGGTAAACATATAATCACCCAGTATAGGAACACCTAAATACATAAAAAACTCCTGGAGTTTATTAAGGGAGAGATTGACAGCAATATAATCATAGTAGGAGACTTTAATACCCCACTGTTACCAATGGACAAATCCTCTAAACAAAAAATCAGCAAAGAAACATCAATCCTAAATGACTCACTAGACCAGATAGAATTAATTGACATCTTCAGAACATTTCACACCAAAGCCACAGATTATACATTCTTCTCTAGTGCACATGGGTCATTTTCAAAGATAGATCATCATATGTTGGGTCATAAGAATAGTCTCTTCAAATTCAAGAAGATAGAAATCATATCAAGCATTTTCTCAGAACACAGTGGCATAAAACTGGAAATCAACTGTAATAAAAACAATAGAAAGAAATCAAACACATGGAGTCTAAACAGCATGCTATTAAACAACGACTGGGTAAGCAAAGAGATCAAGGAAGAAATAAAAAACATCATGACAACAAATGACAATGAAAACACAACAATACAAAATTTATGGGACACAGTGAAAGCAGTCTTGAGAGGAAAGTTTATAGCCCTACAAGCCTACTGCAAAAAACAGGAAACAATGGTAATAAATTACCTAACCCTACAACTCAAAGAGCTAGAAAGAGAGCAACAAGAAAAGCCCAGTGTAAGCAGAAGGAAGGAAATAGTAAAGATCAGAGCAGAGATAAACAACATGGAGACCAAAGAAACAATACAAAAGATCAACAAAACCAAGAGCTGGTTCTTTGAAAGGATAAACAAGATTGATGGACCTCTAGCCAGGCTCACCAAAAAGCAAAGAGAGAAGACCCAAATAAACAAAATCAGAATGAAAGAGGAGAAATAACAACAGACCCCACTGAAATACAAAGGATTGTTAAAAAATACTATGAACAACTCTATTCCAACAAATTGGACAACTTGCAAGAAATAGACATATTCCTAGAAAAATATAATCTTCCAAAACTCAATCAGGAAGAATCTAAACATCTCAATAGTCCAATAACTATGGAAGAAATTGAAGCAGTAATCAAAAAGCTTCCAGCAAATAAAAGCCCGGGACCAGATGGCTACACAGGAGAGTTTTACCAAACATTCAAGGAAGAATTAAAAGCTATCCTCCTCAGACTATTCAAAAACATTCAAGAAGAAGGAACACTTCCAAACACCTTCTATGGAGCCAGCATCACCCTAATACCAAAACCAGATAAAGACAACACAATGAAAGAGAATTATAAGCCAATATCTCTCATGAACATAGATGCCAAAATCCACAACAAAATTCTAGCAAATCGGATCCAGCAGTACATCAGAAAGATCATACACCATGACAAAGTAGGATTCATCCCAGCAATGCAGGGATGGTACAATATCCGCAAATCAATAAACGTGATACATCACATAAACAAATTGAGAGGTAAAAATCACATAGTCATATCAATTGATGCAGAAAAAGCATTTGACAAAATCCAACACCCTTTCTTGATAAAAACTCTCAGCAAAGTGGGAATAGAAGGAGCATACCTTAACATCATAAAAGCCATATATGATAAACCCACAGCTAACATCATACTAATGGGCAAAAACTAAAATCATTTCCCCTAAGAACAGGAACAAGACAGGGATGCCCATTCTCACCATTCCTATTTGACATAGTACATATTAGCTATTGCAATTAGAGAAGAAGAAGAAATAAAAGGCATCCAAATCGGAAAAGAAGAAATAAAGCAGTCCTTGTTTGCAGATGACATGATACTGTACATAAAAAACCCAAAGGACTCCATCCCAAAACTAATTGACTTAATAAATGAATTCAGTTATGTAGCAGGATACAAAATTAATGCCAAAAAATCTGTGGCATTTCTCTACACTAATAGTGAAATTACAGAAAGAGAGACTCAAAAAGCAATCCCATTTACCATTGCACCAAAAAAAAATTAAGATATCTAGGAATAAACTAAAGAGGTAAAATACCTATATGTAGAAAACTACAGGACACTGAAAAAAAAGATAGAGGAAGATGTTAACAGATGGAAGAGCATACCATGCTCTTGGATTGGGAGAATCAACATAATTAAAATGTCCATACTACCCAAAGCAATCTATAAATTCAATGCACTACCAATTAAAATGCCAATGACATATTTCACAGACCTACAAAGAATTCTTCATAGATTCATCTGGAACAAAAAAAGACCACGAATAGCCACAGCAATTCTGAGGAAGAAGAATAAAGTAGGTGGGATCTCAATACCAGACTTCAAGCTATATTACAAAGCAACTGTTCTCAAAACAGCCTGGTGCTGGCACAAGAACAGACATATAGACCAATTGAATAGAATAGACAATCCAGATATCCACCCAAACCAATATGCTCAACTAATATTGGACAAAGGAGGCATGAACATACAATGGAGCCAAGATAGCCTCTTCAGTAAATGGTGTTGGAAAAATTGGACAGATACTTGCAAAAAAAATGAAACTGTACCACCAACTTACACCAAATACAAAAATGGATACAGGACTTAAACATTAGAAGGGAAACCATAAAAATACTAGAGGAATCCACAGGCAGCACAATCTCAGATATATGCTGAAAGAACTTCTTCACTGATACTGCTCCAAAAGCAGTGGAAGCTAAAGAAAAAATAAACAAATGGGACTACATCAAAATAAAAAGCTTTTGTACAGCAAAAGAAACCATCAACAAAACAACAAGAAAGATCAATGCATGGGAGAACATATTTGCAAATGTTATCACTGATAAAGGTTTAATCTCCAACATCTACAGCCAACGTATACAACTTAATAAAAGGAAGATTAATGATCCAATAAAAAATGGGCAATGGACATAAATAGAACCTTTTCGAAAGATGACAGAAGGAAGGCCAAGAGACACATGAAAACATGTTCAAAGTCACTAATTATCTGAGAGATGCAAATCAAAACGACAATGTGATACCCTTGGCAATCATCAACAAAGTAACAAATGACAAGTGTTGGCGAGGATGTGGAGAAAAAGGAACCCTCGTGCACTGCTGGTGGGAATGCAGACTGGTGCAGCCACTGTGGAGAACAGTATGGAGTTTTCTCAAAAAACTAAAAATGGATCTCCCATTTGACCCAGCAATCCCACTCTTAGGAATTTATCCTAAGAAATTACAAACACCAATCAGAAAGGATTTATGCACCCCTATGTTCATAGCAGCACAATTTACAATAGCTACAATTTGGAAACAGCCTAGGTGCCCGTCAGCAGTTGAGTGGATCAGAAAACTGTGGTACATCTACACAATGGAATTCTATGCTGCCATTAAAAAGAAGGAACTCTTACCATTTGCAGCAACCTGGTTGGAACTGGAGAGCCTTATGCTTAGTGAAATAAGCCAGTCAATGAAGGAGAAGCACCACATGATCTCACTCATTTGTGGATAATAAAGAACATTGTAAACTGATGAACAAAAGGATAGATACAGAGGCAGTAAAGCATCAAGCAGACTGTGAAATTATAGCAGGAAGATTAAGGAGAGGTGGGGGTAGATAAGAGATCAATCAAAGGACTTGTATCTATGCATATAAGCATAACCAATGAACATAGACACTGGGAGGTTTGGGATATGCCTGGGAGGGAGGAGGGGGCAATGGGGAGATATGTATACATGTAACACAATAAAAAAATAAAATAAAAATAAAGACAGGCCAGTTGGACACCCTCTCCTGAGGTCCATATGTTTATGGAGGTCACATTATCTATATATTCTCTTTCCCTTAAAATTATGCTTTGAGATTCTTCCAAGTATTCATGTGTTGCTTATTTGCATGCTCATTGCTGTATAACATTCTGTCATATTAATATACCACAGTATATTTTCATATTCTAATGATGATGGACCTTTGTGTTTTCATGTGCTATTATGAATAATGCTTTATGAATATTCTTGTGTATGTGCCTCTTGGCATTGATTTAAATGAGTTTCTGTGATCCTATTTTATATTCTCAAGAGCTCTTTTCTGGCATCTAACTATTCCTTTTTAAGGCCTCTGATTTTTATTTCATAGGTTCAAAATCTCCTTTGTTTTATAAGGATGTTTATTACAGTTTTCTTTTTCTTCTTCCCCCACACATGTTACTTCTTTTTGTTTTCCTCCTTTTGCTTGCACTTTCTCCCTTGTTATTCCTTTCTCACACATGATTTTCACTGTCCTCATTACTTAAGGGAGCGGCCCCCGAAAGACTATTGGAAGTTCCGTTACAGGGTGACCTGGTGGGACAATAGACATGACTGGACTATTTAACTGGTTGATCTCTCACAATTAGTATAGGCATGCATTTATCTTGTGCTTGTCCTTGGAGATTCCTGAGAAATAAATCTTCTAATGATTTCCCCGTGTCTACATCTTTCCACTGAATTTATCATCCTATTGAGAAAGGAAGTGGTGCTTCATCCTCTCTGACTCAATCAGTGACCAAGAGAGAACAATGAGCTCTCCTAAATTTTCTTACTGAGGCACAAACCATATGTTACTGCTACAGTTTCAACACTACAAATCAGTGATTACAGATAACAGTGCCTGTGTCGCTGTTCCAAAGGCTGTGTTCCCTAAGCTTCAAAAAGGCCCAAATTCAAAATGTTAGAGTTTGGAATAAGGAAAGGTTTATTGATTGAGAAGGTATCAACCAAGAAGATGGGAGGTCTAGTGGTTTCTCAGATCCTATTAATAAACCACAGAGTTCAGGCTTATTTTATGCCAAGAGAAGGGAAAATGGGAGGTGCAAAAGCTGATTGACCACCACAGACATCTGGGTACCAGCAGGGATCAAAGAAGACTTTGCTACTCAATGTGAGTCTGAGTCACGAAGTTCTTGAAAATCTTTGATTAACAACATACTTCCTTTATCTCCTCAAGCCACATGCAGAATTTCTCTAATGATTAGCATGTCTATATGCAAGATTAAGCAGAAGCTATTAGCCGGAGGTCATGGGAACAGAGCAGGCTTGAACAAGATGGAATCAGAGAAATTGAGCGTTTCATTCTTTTACGCCTGTTCTTTCTACATCCTGAAAAAAATCACCTCAATGAGTTTAAAGTAATTTTATTGTTTCTAGACCCTAATTAAAATGTTCTGACACCAGGGGTTTGGCAAATCAACTTTATCTTTCTTTTTTTTTTAAAAAATATATTTTATTGATTTTTTTACAGAGAGGAAGGGAGAGGGATAGAGAGTTAGAAACATTGATGAGAGAGAGACATAGATCATCTGCCTCCTGCATGCCCCTACTGAGGATGTGCCCACAACCAAGATACATGCCCTTGACCGGAATTGAACCTGGAACCCTTCAGTCCGCAGGCTGATGCTCTATCCACTGAGCCAAACTGGTTTCGGCTCAACTTTATCTTTCTATTCCTTCCTTTCATTTGATGTAAAACTATTCATCACTGAACTGTATGACCCCTAATTGAAACTTCTAGTACACCACTAGGTGTACTTTTTGCTTACTCCGCTGCCTATATAAGCATCCCCATTCCCTTTGTGAAGTTAGAGCATTGTTTCACAGTTTCTTGAAGCTCTGCTCCCAGGCTAATAGTACTTAGCAAAGCCCATAAATAAACATTTTCTAATATTTTATTATTAATATTAATATATAATATTTATTTTATTAATATTAGAAACTTTTTCTAATATTTTCAAAGATTCAGGTTTTTTTTAATTGACACTATCTACATCAACACCATGGCATTTCCTTTTCCTCCCTCCCTCCCTCCCTCCCTCCCTCCCTTTCTTGTTCTCTCTCTACCTCCCTCCTTTTCTTCCTTCTTTTCTTCCTGGCATCCAGCTCTCTACCTGTTGTCTGGATTTCATCCTCCCTTGCCTGCATTTTAGAGACAATTCACTCTTCTTGTGAAGAATGAGGAAATCCTTTCTTAAAGTCCACTTGAGGATGAGAAAAAGGCAGTTTTAAGACCTAGAGAGAAACTGAGTTCTAGAAACTTTGATCCCTCAGACCTGTGAGAGCTTTCTCCTTGGGATGACAAGATGGCTGCTTGCCCCGGCCCGCAGGGTCATTCAACAGGGACTACGAGGCGACGCACCTAAGGGAATGAGAAACAGACAGGGACACGAAGAAAGGAGGCAAGACAAATGGTGTTCTGATCAAGCCTCAACATTTTTATTTCTGGTGGCTCTTTTTATTATATGCTCAGAAGGGGGAAGGGGAGGGAGAGAGAAAGGGGCTCGAGGAGGTATGTAACCTTAGCTGATTAGCTAACTAGCTCCAGGTGCTGGCTACTGATAGTGGATGTGGAGGTTATGCCTTTCTTGGTTGGGGGAGGTTTCAAGCCTGCAGTTCTGGCTCTGGGGGGATTCCACAACCCTTGCTGTATTTCTTGGCTCCTGACAGCTGCTGCAGCAACTCTCCCTATTTTGTCTCTTGGGAGACAAGGAACTTTTCCCTCTACATGGCTCAGCTTGAGGTCTAGGACTCACCCTGGTTGGAATAACCTGCGTCACATGCCCTTCCCTAAATCCATAACCTTGGAGGATTGAGGACACTGCTTGGCTATGTCTAGAGCTGTGATGCAGCCCAACCCAAGACTCATGGGTTAGAAATCCATGGAAAACACAAGGGAAATCAGTGTGGTTGTTTGGAGGATTTGAGAGATTTCAGGACTGAGCAAGGGAAAAGATATAACTACAAGGTGGCAGTAGCACATGTAAATTCACTTGGACAAAAGGACAGATTTGCACGCATGGTCATCTCTCACAACAGCAGACTGGACAGAGGCTATAGCCCCAGATGCAGAGTTGCTGCTCAGAAGGGTAGGAGGGCAAGGCAACTCCCAGGGGAGAGAGTCATCTTTATTTTAAAAATAATTGAATGTGTAAAAATTTGAGTTTGATGTCAGGGGGCTTTTGAGCTAACAGGTCTCAGCCTGCAGTGAAGACAGAGCAAACAACCCAGAAGGCAACACCAAGAGGTCATATATGTCTCATTTATTAACAGGTTACCAAAAGAAACAGCCCCAATCAAGCTGCACACGTGCCGATGTGGCAAGATATCCTATATAATAAGTGGGAAAACAAAACAAAAGAACAAGGAAAGAAACACTGCGATGGACTTTAAATCATGACTAAAGATGAGAAAAGGCCTCTAGACAAAGTAGGATCAGAAACCTCTCCTTCTGCTCCTTTGATTATATAGGTTACCAGTGGTGATGAGTTTCAAGTGCTGAGTGGTTACTGGATCAATCATGAGGCAAGGGGGCTGAGTGGGGCTGGGCTAATCTTCTGCTGAAGTATATGGACTGCATCTGGGTGGGTGAGGTATGATGAACATTAGATTGCTGTTAAGAAAGGGAGAAGGGTGACATGGACAGTGAGCAAGCTTTGACCAAATGAGCGCTGTAGTGTCCAAAACAGTATGGAAAACTGGAATACTCTCTCCCCACTTTCTTTATCCCATTCTCCTCACCTTGAACTCGCATTATTGTGTGCATGTCTTAGTTTTCCTCATGACATGTGATTGGAAGGCAGATAGACATGGTTTCTATTTCTTTTTATCTATCATGCGTGACAATGAAACAAGAAGAAGCACATTAAAAGCTTAGCGTTCTTGCCCAGCCAGCATAGCTCTGCATTGGATCATGTGCATCTAGGAGGATGTTTCAATTCCTGGTCAGGACACATGTCTGGATTGTGGGCTTGATCCCCTGTGTGGGACATGTAGGAGGTAGCCAATCAATGATTCTCTCTCATCATTGATGTTTCTATCTCTCCATCTCTCTTCCTCTCTAAAATCAATAAAAAATATTTTTTTAAAGTGTAGCATTTTTCAAAATGAATCATTGGGTAGGGCATACTGAGTCTATTTTGGTAAGTTAAATTTTTATGGCTTTTGTAAATCCCTTGGTCAAAGGTAAGTCAGCACTGACAAGGAGAGTTTAAAAATTTCTGCTGGAGCCGAAACCGGTTTGGCTCAATGGATAGAGGGTCGGCCTGCGGACTGAAAGGTCCCAGGTTCGATTCTGGTCAAGGGCATGTATCCTGGTTGCGGGCACATCCCCTGTGGGGTGTGTGCAGGAGGCAGCTGATTGTTGTCTTTCTCTCATCAATGTTTCTGACTCTCTATCCCTCTCCCTTTCTCTCTGTAAAAAAATCAATAAAATATATTTAACAAAAAAAATTTCTGCTGGAAATATACTGGAGGGCTCTGTATTTCAGCAGAGATGGGGAGTGAGTTTGTATTTTTCCAGTTGTAAAGGGAGTTGGATGAGGAAATCTGGGTGGGAATATAGTGACAATTTAGTGTTTGCTATGAATTGGCCCTTCTGGCAGCTCTTCTGATCTGGCCCATGATCCATTTAAGAGGTATAGCAGGAAAGGCAGTGTGGGTATTCTTGAGGGTGCCTAGTAAGATCAATTGGGACTGAGAGAAGCCAGTGATGTACCTTTAAACAAACTGGAAACAAATTAACATAATATTACAATGTATTTTCTATCAGAATACCCCAACCCCCTCTGTGCTTTTGACATCTGTAAAATAAAATTTCTAACTATAAGAATGAAATGAGATAATATCTGTAAAGCCTAGTCTCTGGTTAGTTACTAAATAAATGGAAATAAATAGGGGTGGTTATTATTATTATTAACAACAATAAAACATACTGAAACTTATTTAGAAAAATATGCAATTGATGGAACGGAGGACACATACCATAAATACATTTTTAAATTTAAATTAATTTAATATGTGCTGAAATTGAGCATTACAAATCAATGGGGCAGGGAATGGAATATTTAATAAACAGTATTGAGGCAATTGATTGTTCATTTGAAAAATAAAGACCTCTTAGGCCCTGGCCAGTTAGCTCAATTGGTTAGAACATTGTCCTGATACACCAAAGTTGCAAGTTCAATTCTTGGTCAGGGCACATATAAGAATCAACTTATGAATGCATAAATAAGTGAAACAACAAATCTCTCTCTCTCTCTCTCTCTCTCTCTCTCTCTCTCTCTCTCCATCCTCTCTTTCTAAAAATATTAAAAATTTTTAAGAAAAGAAAGGACCTCTTAGATGCATATATTACATGATGTGCCAAAACAAATTCAGCATGGATTTAAGAGTTAAATACAATTGAAAAGACCAAGGGAACATATAAGTGAATATTTATCATGGCTATTAATGATGCAGAAAATCTAGGAAAACAAACAATGGAAGAAGGCACAAAGGAAGGGATCAATAGACTCGATCACATAACATTTAAAAAAAAACACACATAAAATATTACCCAAATTAAAAGCCAAACTTGAAGAAAATTTTGCAGAAACTATGAAAAGGTTAATGTATTTTCCCTGCACTTACTA
Organism: Lasiurus cinereus; assembly: GCA_011751065.1. NCBI lineage: Eukaryota > Metazoa > Chordata > Mammalia > Chiroptera > Vespertilionidae > Lasiurus > Lasiurus cinereus. The sequence goes on along the minus strand of JAAGEH010000331.1, from coordinate 396,264 downwards.
TCTATTAGAAATATATACAAAAACATTGAAAAAAATGAAGTGAAAGCATTGAGATCTTGTTGGATAAGTAAACCAAGAACATTGAAGACAATTTACAAAAGATAAAAATGCAGACATAGTTAACAGACAGGAGACAATCCTCAGCTTTACTAGCAAGCAGAAGAAGCAAAGTAAAATTAGTACATATTAGTGGCCCAGTGCACGAAATTTGTGCATGGGGGGGGGGTTCCCTCAGCCCAACCTTCACTCTCTCCAATTAGGGACCCCTGGGGGGATGTCCAACTACCAGTTTAGGCCCAATATCACAGGTCACAGGGCTCCGGCCTAAACCGGCAGTTGGACATCATTCTCTCAATCTGGGACCACTGGCTTCTAACCGCTCACCTGCCTGATCGCCTCTAACTACCTCTGCCTGCCTGATCTCAGCCCCAACTGCCCTCCCCTGATGGCCTGATCTTGCCCCCAACTGCCCTCCCCTGTGGACCATGAGAACATCAGTTTCTATGCCAGTCAGCATTAAAAGCTCCGCCTCCTAGGCAGCCATTGGCTCCTCACAGTTGACCCAGATTTGGTTCTCATTGGTCAGTTTCTATGCCAGTTAGCATCAAAAGTTCCTCCTCCGAGGCAGCCATTGGTTCCTCACAGTTGACCAAGATTTATTCTTTTTTGGGAGGTGGGAGGCTGTTTATTAAGTGGTTATTACAGGGGTCAGACAACATAAGTGGTGTCAGCCGTGGGAATGTGATCTGTCAATGGTGATCACAAAGCCCCCAAAGCTGGTCTTAGTGATCCCCAAGGTCAGAAATGAAATTTTAAGGCCTTAGTCACATGCTACTTCCAGGTTTCCAGACTGGGCAGCAGGGAGGAGATGCTGATGATGTGCCAGGTCTCTCCATTGAACATCACCCAAGTCTGGTAGGAGAGCAGCTGCATGCCTGTCTCTGCCAAGAGCCCAATCATGGTAGGCAGCATGGCAGGGTTGGAGGTCTGAGCATGGAACAGGAGCAGGGGCAGACCCCTGCAGAGAGGCACTTCTGGTTTGAAGGCAGCTTCGTTGAGTGCTTGCAGCACAGGTGTGGTGCCCTGGACAAAGCCCACAGCCTGGTAAGGGGCACCTGCCAGGCCATGCTCAGGAGGCCTTCACTGCATCCTTGCTCTCCTGGTACAGTGAGGTTATGGGAGGCCGGCCTCCTTCATCAGCAGCTTGGCGTTCACCAAGTTCATATCTGCATGACTAGAAGCATCTTTGAGGAGGCCGATAATGACTGCGGGGCTCAGGCAGTTCCTGGCATTCTTCAGGGATAAGCCCTGTGTTACCACATGGATGGTGTTGTTGGGGGACCCTGCCTAGGCTCACATCAGAGTCCCCAGAGCTTCTGCCAGACCAATCCAAGGTTTGATGTGCAGAGAGAAGGCACTGATAAGGGCCTTGGCATTCACGATCCTTGTGAGGGTTCTCCTCTTAACCATGTCCATGAACTGGACAGCAATCTCCTCTCCGCAGTGGCTCTGGGCTTCCTTGGTGCTGGCACCCAGGTGGAGGCAGCTGATGATGTTCTCATGGTCCACCAAGGCACTGTCCTGAGGCCATGTTCTCTTCATAGGCACAAATTACCATGCGTACATCCTTCTTGCACAGGGCGAAGGTGATGTCATTCAGCAGGTCTGTTGTGGAGGGCAGGAGAGGAGTGTGCACAGTGATGAAGTCACAGAGGGACCAGATCTCCTCCAGGGGTGACTGCTAAATGCTGAAGGAGTCCAAGGCTTCTGGTGAGATGATGGGGTCATACCATAAAGTCTTCATCATGAAAGACTGCATCTGGGTGACCACCTCTCTCCCCATCCTCCCCAGGCCTAGAGCTCCCAGGGTCTTTCCCTTCAACTTGGTTCCCATAAATTTCTTTTGGTCCCATTTACCATCCTTTGTTAAAGCCATTCTCTGGGGAATCTGCCTGGTCAGACACATGATCATCCCACAGATGAGCTCCGCAACACTAAGACTGTTCCCATTAGGAAAGTTCATGACCAGCATGCCCTTCATCGTGGCGGCCTCCAGATCCATGTTGTCCACGCCAGTGCCAGCACTGCCCACTACCTGGGAGCTTCTCTGTTGCATTGATGACATCCGCAGTCACGTTGGTGGCAGAGCAGACGATAAGGCCTTCAAAGTCCTGCAGCTGGGCTATCAGCTCCTCTTTGCTCAGATTCTGCTTCTTCACCAACTGCAGCCCTCTGTCTTGTAGGATCTTCCAGCAGCAAGGGTCCAGACAGTCACTGATGAGCACTTGCTGTAGATTTGTGAAGGCCATTGCTGTAGCTGGCCTTGAAATCAACTGCCATCCCTGGACAGAAACACCTCTAAGGCCCCAGATTTGGTTCTGTCTGGTCAGTTTCTATGTCAGTCAGCATCAAAAGCTCCGCCTCCTAGGCAGCCATTGGTTCCTCACACTTCACCCCGATTTGGTTCTGATTGGTCATTTTCTATGCCAGTCAGTGTCTGGTCCTATCAACAGGGTCTGATCAGAAAGGTGAGGCTGATCAGCAGCACTGGTGGAGGCCTAGAGAGAAATGGAGGTGTATCTGTTGGCCAGCCTGGTCAAAAACTGCTACAGAGGCAACAGATCAATCCCTGCTTCTCTCTTCAGGCCTCTCGCTGGCCCTGATTCATAGTCCCCTCAGCAGTCAGACAGTACTGAGGCACCACACCTGCAGTGGAAACAGTCAGAGTTTACATCACCATATGTACATCCTTCTTGCACAGGGTGAAGGTGATGTCATTCAGCAGGTCTGTTGTGGAGGGCAGGAGAGGGGTGTGCACAGCCATGGCAACCCAGCACTGACTTCTGGTCTGGTCGAGCTTCGGTCGTAAAGGTGTTACACATTAGCTCTTTATTATAGAGACTAGAGGCCTGGTGCACGAAATTTGTGCACGTGTGTGTGTGTGTGTGTGTGTGTGTGTGTGTTTTCCCAAGCCCAGCCTGCAACCTCTCCAATCTGAAAGCCATTGAGGGATGTGTGACTGCCTCTTTAGGCCTGATCTAAATGGGCAGTCAGACATCCCTCTCACCATCTAGGACTGCTGGTTCCCAACTGCACACCTGCATGCCTGCCTGATTGCCCCTGACCGCTTCTGCCTGCCAGCTTAATCACCCCTAACCACTTCCCTGCCAGCCTGTTTGCCCCCAACTGCCCTCCCCTGCAGGCCTGGTTGTCTCCAACTGCCTCTGCACCTGCAGGCCTGGGTCCCCCCTAACTGCCCTCTTCTGCCAGCCTGGTCACCCCTAATTGCCCTTCCCTGCAGACCTGATTGCCCCCAGTTGCCCTCCCTTGCAGGCCTGATCCTTCCCAAGTGGGTTCCTCTGCTGGCCTGATCACCCACAACTGACCTTCCTTGCTGGCCTAATCACTCACAATTGCCCTCCCCTGCTGGCCATCTTGTGGTGTCCATTTTGTGTCCACATGGGGGCAGCCATCTTTGACCACATGGGGACAGCCATCTTATGTGTTGGGATGATGGTCAATTTGCATATTACTCTTTTATTAGATAGGATAATTATCTCTCAAATTAGAAATTATTAAAAATAATTAGTATTTGTGATGATATTGTGAAATGGAGATGAATCATTTTTAAATGGTGACTAAGTTACCACTTTCTTATTGGTAGTGCAGATTTTTAAAAACTTTAGTATCATAACTTAAGGTCCAACATTTGGATTTTGCAACTTAAACTCTGAAGCTGCTTACAAGACATGTCTTCACCCTTTAGTCTTCAAAACCACCTGGTAAGCAGCCCCGCCCTATGTGACTGTTTGAGAATTTGTACTCCTTATATCCTTGATAAATAACACTTTCTGTACTGTAATTGTTTGATTTAAAAAAAAAGAATTTTGTAAAGGCCTGGGGTGGGAGGTTGGGGAGGGCTAGAAGAGGTCAATGAGTGGGGAGGAGAGGAGGAAGAGGACATATATAATACTTTCAACAATAAAGATTTTAAAAAAGAGAAAAAAAAGCCCTCTTTCTACAGGCTTGTGCTGAAACTAGGATCCTAATAAATGCTTAATAATATATGTATTACCCATTGTTCTCATCTCATAAACACCACTTGCTTGACCACTGAGTTAGCTGACCATTATCCCTACCAATATGAAAATGAATGATAAGTTTAAGATCTTGTTTCTCCTACCAAACCATGTCCTTGCAACTTTGCCTTTAAAAACTTCAAGTTTTTAAAGTGTCTTCAGTTCATACTGAAGACTACATACTTGATTTGCAGATCATATATGAATAAAACTCTCTTTTAATTTCTCCTGTAGTTTTATTAACAGTAGTTTAGCAATATATATTGTTTTATATGTCTATTTTTTATTGTTGATAGCATTACAGATACCTCCCACTTCCCTCACTTTATTCCCCTCCTCTTCACCCCTCCCCTCCCTACCAGACTGCTGAGGAGGCTTCGAATCAGGGCCAAGAAGAGAGAAGCAGAGACTGGTCCGTTGTCCCTGTGGCAGTTTTTGATCAATCTGGCCAGCAGCCGTGCCTCCATTTCTCTCCAGGCCTCCACCAGCCTGACCTTTCTGATCAGACGCCATTGATAGGCCCAGAGGTACTGACCGGCACAGAAACTGAACAATCAGAACCAAATCTGGGTGACATATGAGGAACCAATGGATTCCTAAATCTGTCCTATTTTACCTCTAAAATCCCCATTCCCAAACAACCAGGGGCTGTTGTTTCTTAAAAAAACAAGTACTTAGAGTCCTAAAATATTTATATCTCACATTAAAATATCTACTTCAGCCTGGCCAGGTTGTGGTTGAGCATCAACCTATGAGCCAGGAGGTCATGGTTCCATTTCTGGTCAGGGCACATGCCTGGGTTGTGGGCTCTATCCCCAGAAGGAGGCAGTCAATCAATGATTCTTTCTCATTCTCTCTCTCTCTCTCTGTCTCTCTCCTTTCCTCCTTGAAATAAAGAAAAATATTTTAAAAAATCTACTTCATATTAGTAAAAATACCCCTATTCTATACATAGAAATAAATTTATTAAAAAGATAGAAATCTAGTGAAGGCGAGTGGATTTGAGGGATGGCTGGATGAAGGTGAACAAAGATGGGGGGATTGGGGACATCTATAATAGTATCAACAATAAAAATTATAATAAAAACAAAATAAAAGAAAAACATTGAAGGAAAAAAGGTAGAAACTCTCTTTCCTATAAAACTCTTCCCTAGAAGTAATACTTGAATAAATGGACAGACTATACCACGTCCTTATCTGGAAGGATCTGATATTGTAAAGCTGCCAATTATTCTCAAATTATCCATAAATTTAATGCATTCTCATTAAAATTCCATTGGTAGAAGATTTTAATCAGAAAAATGAGTCTATAGTTAAAAAAAGGCAGGGAAAACATGTAAGAGAGAAGAGAGTGGTGGTGAGATTATGAGGATGGGATGTGAGTAGAATATTCCAGAATGAAATGTGAATATTTACTCGAAAGCTCCAGTGGCTGAAGCACTGTGGTACCAACATAGAAAAGCTTAACAGAATATAAAATTTAGAAAGAAACACAAGTATATAAAAACATTTCATTTTTGACAAAAGGAGGTACTTCAAATGACTGGGAATGGTCTTGGGACACAAGTGCTAGAGTTATAAACACAATGTTGTATTCCTTGTCATTTCATGTGTTAAAATAAATTTTGGATGTCAAAAATGTAAAGCATAAAATGAAATCAGAAAATAAGCAGTAGAAAATATATATGACTATTTATATAGTTGCGATGGGGAAAATAATTTCAAGTGTCAGAGCTAGGAGTAAAGTAAAAGATTTTGATACTTGGTTACATAAAATAAAACAGTGAGGATGTCAAAAACAGCATTAGTATTAACAAGACACAAATACACAGAAGGAAAATCTTTGCAATATATGTGAAAAAGAGTTAATACTTGCATCAACATAAGAAAAGTTCAGTCTTCTTACAATCAAAGAAATGCAAACTAAAACAGCAACAGAAATAGTGATTCCCATTGTAAAGATTTTTTAAAGATGATAATAACAGGTTGGTTGGGGTTAGGCAATTGTTCAATCTGTCTAGCTAATAATTTGTCAATATTCATAAAAGTGGTGAAAATATATACATGCTTATGGTCCATTCAAGGAAATAGCTATGCAAAGACATATCAAGCTTTGCCTTTAATAGTGAAACCTGAGAACAACCTAAAGGTTCCAGATAGAGGGCTTGATTAAGGAAATGTTGATGCAGTTATAAAGTGATACAGCCACACAAACAAGGAAGCAGTTGCATTTATTTAATATGGAACTGAAGAAAGATAGGCTGGGATGGGAGGAGGCGTGGGAGAACAGGAGGATTCTAGGGTGTGAAGAAGGGTGGAAGAACACAAAGCCAAAAATCAGATACAAAGTGAAGAAATGGGAGCCCCCTGTTTGCTGGGAGGCTGAGACACATGCTCATAGTCCCTCAATTCACAAGTTTGTTAATGAATCTGCTAAGAATGCTATTAAAACCACTCATTATTAATTGGCCTTCTACACTTTCCTCCCTAAGGTCTAGTCCTTTCTGTCTAAAGGACCAAAAAGAAAGCGATTGTCTTGCCCCTGGCATCCCTTCCCTCTGGCCTTATTGAAGATGTAAAGTTAATTAGCAAATCCTCAGTCTCCCCAGCCCCTAGACCAATTATCCTGAACTCATGTTTGGAAACTAATTAGAGGATTCTGTTTGGGGACTTCATTACCCAATCCTGGCCCTGGCTATTACTGTGGGAATCTTCATTAGAAGAGTTTCCAGAGGCACGTGTCTCCTGAGATCCTGTGGAGCTGGGGAAGTTAGCAAAGTTTATCATATAGCAGCCTCTTGTCTAATAGAACAAAAAGTTACTGAAGTGTTTGGGGGCCCAAGAGATTAATTAGGGGAGGGGTGGGGCTGCAGCTTCTACAGAATTGAGTCCTTCACTGGCTAATGGTAAGGAAACTAAGCGAGGGCCAGTGTGATTCAAAGGGAATAATGCTGCCTGGGAAGGCTGGAGTTTTGGGTGGGTGGGTGGGTGGATGAGGGGGTGTAAATTAACTCTTTGGTCCTTATTAGAGAGAGAGCACAAACTCCAGAATATGGCAAATATTACTTGAAATCCAACATAATTTTAACATCTTTTACATTATACTTGTCCACTCAATAATTCTGTATTTTAATTCATTTAATCCTCAGAATAATCATTTGAAATATTATGATCCCATTTTATAGATGAGAAAACTGAACTCAACAGAGAGGAAATGACCTGCCCAGTGTCACACAGCTAGCCAGTAGCATTGGTAGCCCACAAGCCAGGTCTGCCAGCTCTTTAGTCCAATATCATCTTCACTTGACCATAGCTGCTTTAATGTATGGGCTTCTCAGCTTGCTGCCTGGCACATAGGAGATGTTTGATTTATATTGTCCCCCCTCTTATATTCTGGCTTAGACAACTACCTTTAATACCAAATAAAGATTTAGACTTTTAAAGCCTTACTATTATTTCCTCAGATCCTACAAACATAAACTCTGAAAACAAGGGTAGATATTTTCCGGCTGATGTTCCGAGTTTCCTTCCCAAGCTCACTTCTTTCAATTTATTATTATTACCTCACAGGCCTTCACATCTCTGCCTGGGTCACTGCTACCCCCTCCAATCTGGGCATCTCTCTAGTTGCCAAAGCCAAAGAGCCCACTTTTCCTCATCAGAGATCCACTGTGCATGAATCATTCTTGGGTTTAAACTTGTTCAAAACCTTATTGCCTGTCCATTTAGTTGCCCATGGCCCATTATTTCCCTCCAGCCTTCTGCATGCTGTGTGGTTGAGTATTAACTATGTAGTTGGTGAATGAAAAAAAGCTCAAGATAAGGCTAACCAGTTTGGCTCAGAAGGAGGTGGGCTTGTGACCAGGCAGAGACAAACTGTAATAAAAGGTCCAGTTTTAATAACCTCTATTGAAATAAAATTTTCGAGAGAATCCAAGATGGTGGCATAGGTAAACACCTATACTGCTGCCTTGCACAACAATTTCAAAACTACAACTAAAAGACAGAACGGACATCATCCAGAACCTCAGGAAAGCTGGCAGAGTGGAAATTCTACAACTAGAAGGAAAAAGAGAGGCTCACAGAGACCCAGAGGAGCGGTAAAATCTGAGGTACGAAGACGCACGTGTGGAGAGAGCGAGAGACAGTGAACCTGGCTGGCTTTCTCTGGCAGGAGGGAGATGGAGACTCTCAAAGGCATTGAACTCCTTATCCTACAACACTAAACCCCAGATCCAGCCGAAACTCATACGTGGGGAGTTTGGACTGTGAAAAGGGAGAAGTGCAAGGAAATTTAGGGGAGTCGCAAAAGATCAGAAGTCTGGTGGTGCGCACGGCACTGCGCTGCAGAGGACAGACTGCTGATTGTGCAGCTGGCTTTCACGAGTGGGCGGGAGACAGACCCTCCCAACTGTGCCACTTCTAACTACACTAAACCCCAGTTTCGGGCCAAAACCTGGGGACACAGACTCGTGTGGTCCCGGAGCACAGGGGAGCTGGAGGAGGCAGCAGTCTAGAGGCACTGCGAGAGAGAGCGCACGCGCACAGGGATTACCCAGTCACGTGAGACTCAGGGACCGTGGAGGGCAGGGCCAACTGGAAGGCAACGTGGTTCCTTAAGCCCTGAGACTCCACCCATCCCAAGCTCAACAGAGAGGCTTTTGCGGTTTTTCAAGTCTGGTATAATAAGGCTGAATCCAACAAAGAAGATCTCCCAGCATAGTGAAAATGCCGAGACAACGGAAGAGATCACAAACGAAAGAAATGGAGGAAAACAAATGACTGGATATAGAGTTCAAAACCACACTTATAAGGTTTCTCAAGAATATCCTAGAAAAGTTGGATAAAGTTAGCAAGTCCCAAGAAAAGATGCAAAAGGACCAACTAGAGATGATAAAGGACCAAAGAGAAATTAAACATACACTGACTGAAATAAAAAATAATATACAGAGACCTAACAGCAGACTAGCAGAAGGCAAGAATCAAGTAAAAAATTTGAAATATAAAGAATCAGAAAACACTCAACTGGAAAAGTGAGAAAAGAATCCAAAAATGTGAAGATAATGTAAGGAGCCTCTGGGACAGTTTCAAGTGTACCAACATCAGAATTGTGGGGGTGCCAGAAGAGAGAGAGAGCAAAATACTGAAAACCTATTTCAAGAAATAATGACCAAAAACTTCCCATATCTGGTAAAAGAAATAGACTCACAAGCCCAGGAAGCACACAGAACCCCATATAAAAGGAATCCAAAGAGGACTACATCAAGACACATCATCATTAAAATACCAAGAGCAAAAGACAAAGAGAGAATATTAAAAGCAGCAAGAGAAAAACAATTAATTACCCACAAGGGAGCACCCATAAGACTGTCAGCTGATTTCTCAACAGAAACGATGCAGGCCAGATGGGAGTGGCAAAAAATATTCAATGTGATGAATAGCAAGAACCTACAACCAAGAATACTCTATCCAGCAAAGCTATCATTCAGAATTGAAGGGCAGATAAAGAGCTTCACAGATAAGAAAAACTTAAAGGAGTTCATCAACTCCAAACCAGTATTATATGGAATGCTGAAAGGTACTCTTTTAGAAGAGGAAGAAGAAAAAGGTAAAAGCCAAAAAATTATGAACAACAAATACATATCTATCAACAAGTGAATCTAAAAATTAAGTGAATTAAAAATTTGATCAACAGAATAAACTGGTGAATATACTAGAATCAGGAGCACAGAAAGGGAGTGGACTGATAATTCTCAGGGGGAAAAGGGGGAGGCCTGTACAGGGAGTGACCGGACAAAAATCATACACCTATGGACTCATCAATTGGGAGGGAAGGTAAGGGTAGAGGGAGGGATGGGAGTGGGGTGGAGGGGAGCTATGGAGGGGAAAAAAGAGAGACAAATGTAATAATCTGAATAATAAAGATTTAATTAAAAAAAGAATTCAAAAAAAAGAAAAAAAGAAAAGAAATTCGAATTCTAAAGTAAATAAGGGTGTGGGCTACTGAGCATTTTAATAAAAATAAAATTTGATGCTCAAAAAAAAGAAATAAAATTTTCCTCCTTAAAATTACCTCTACGTTTATTAAAAGAGCCAAATCAAGACCAATTTACCTATTGTATTTAATTTGGCCAAATATTCTGCTACCATATATGACACATGGTAGGGCTATACACATATCTTAGAGAGGTGACTAAAGTGTATTCTTGACCTTCCCATACAAAGCAAACTTGTCCTTGTCTTTCTGGAGTCATGTCCATGAAGACACAGTCATTATTTAAGCCTATTATACAGTTTTCTGCAGGCCACTGTCAGGACTGTGAATGATGGGTAGTTCTTTCTAGCCACAAGTACGGCCTGTCTAATTTCTCTAAAATTTATTCTGGCACAGGAAAAAGTTGTTTTTCTGTAATAGGCAGCTTAACCCCTACATAACTGGGCCTGGACATCTGCCTAAAAAGCTGTAATTTATAAGTTTAAATTATAAATTAAATTGTGGCCTTAGGTCCTTCCAACCCAACAAGGTCTCTGCCATCCCTCAGTCAGACTCCTCCTCTCTTAGAGAAACTCAAAATCCTGAAGTCTCCCCAGTCCAGGGAGAGTGCCTTTCCTTTGCTCTTTGACTGTACACTGCCAGTCCAAAACAGCCAGAGTTGCAGTTAGAAACAGCTTTGCATATTGCAATGTACTTCTGTGGCAGTGGCTTGGGTATTAGGTTCCTTGTCTTCTTACCAGTCCCCTTTGTGGCAGAGCAGCAACCAGGCATCTCCCAAGGAAGTGCACTGGAAAGGGATCTCAGCCCCTTCTCTTCCAGCAGCAACAGGAACTGAACCCTTTCAGTACATTTACAAACAGGGAGCTTTCACTATCTCTATCTGCTGCTTTCACAGATCCCGGGCCTGCTGCTCTATTCCTGGGGTTGTGGGAAGCCAGTAGCAGTCACTAGCCTCTGGGTTAACTCTTGTTGCCAGCAAACCAAAGTCTTGTATTGCTTATTGTAAAATGCTCTTTTCTCACTGTGCAGCAGTGGGGCAGTGCTAGTGTAAATGTCTGCTGTCCCCTGCTTTTCTTGCTGCTGCAGCTTCTTCCAGGGCCACTGCAGGCAGCTCGGGCATCCAGCCCTCCTTCTTTCACCTGGTTCTCAGGGGCTGAGTCTGCCTAGCAACCAATTTCAAATTACCAGGGCAGCTAGATTAATTATGCTTACAGAAAACTTGCGAACTTGAATTTAGTGAAGTTCTGATCAGACACCTGGACCAGATCCCTGAGCCAGCACAGTGGTCTGCAGCCAGTAAAAATAAACAAAAACCTATTTCTCCCTGCTTCATGATTAACTACTGACACCCTTCCTCTCCTGCTCTTCTGCATTAACCATTTACTTTGTCCTGAAACAAGGTAAATGGTCTAAGATTTGGTATACTTAGGCTTTTTACATTTAAGGATACTTTTCTCTTTTCGTAACCATTGTTTTCCCTCCAAGATTTTTCCTCTTTATTCTAAGCCCCTAAAGTATCTTAAACCTTCTTTCCTTAGGGATAGACTAGGTATGTCCTCTATGAGGATCCTAATAACTGAAAACAGCAAGTCAAACAAAACTTTTAACCATGAAGACAACAGACCACACAAGACATACAACTAGGGTTAAATAAATAAATAAAATAAAATAAACACGTTAATAATAACTTCAGCCTTAGTTCAACTTTATATGGCTCACATTGGACTATGATGTCATAGGCAGGGCTAGGGCCTATAAGTCTCTCTGCCCTGTGGAGCTGTAAGCCCTGTTCCTGGAAGTCTCTGACCACCAAAAGAGATAAGAAAGCCATAAATAAAAGTTCCTATTCTTTGAAATGTCACAAATTTATACCTTTAAATTAATCATAGGACTTTAAAATTTCAATTTAATAGAACTAATTCACAAATCAGAGAAAACTGAAACTCTTATACAAAATTAGAGAGAAATTTTTATTAGCTAAATGGGCTGATTCCCTCTCTGATAGAAAGCAAAAGACTCAAATAAAGAAATCCCTGCTAAAGACTTTTGCAATCTATCACAGCAGGTCCACCCCATCTTTAAACAGATTAAACAATAAAAAGAGATAACAAATACACTTCTGTGTACAGCCAGAAGGCACAAAGTAGCTTCTGCCTCACACAGACCAGTTAATGAGCAGATAATTATGCCAAGACAGACAAACATCCATACTCACACTCTCTCAGTAGACTAGCCCAGATTGGATTTGAGCAGATAAATGAAACAATGCCCAACTCCCCAGACAGGCTTGGGGGCACTCCTGGCACCCATGCCCCAGAACAGAATTCTCGACCAATGTTGTGGTAAGAACCTACCAGAGGAGTTAAGACTGTGTCCAGTCCCCCTTCTCGGTAGCAAATTGGCTAATCTCACTCACAAACAAACAGCAGAGTGAACTCATAATTCTTAATCGAATCTGAATTTACTCACCTCTAGAATCCCACATTTATACACTAGCTAGTTGAAGTTTTTGACTTCTACCAGATATTTACCCAGTTTAAACAGTCTACCTGACACCTATTCCTGATTAATTTGCCTGAGGAAGCTACAGCTTCCAGGGAAGTGATCAAGCTTCCCCTTCCACTCACTTGGAATGGGTTGAACTGATGAGGTCCCTACCTTACAGATTCTGTCAACAGGTCCAGAAGTGTCCGTCCACTCTCTCCAGGTGCTGGCCAGGTCTTGGGCTGAGATCTGGGAGGGCCTGGAATCCTCCAGTTCAATTCTGCTAAATCAGCAGAGCAGCACCTCCCAGAGGCCTATCCAGCCCCACTGGGCCCCAAACCAAGCATGGGTTGGTTTTCTTAGTCAGGGAATCAATAATGTCACAAAGAACTAGAATAATCAAACAATGCTCGGAGAGTTTGGAGTTACATTTATAACGCACGGGTCCAGAGGAAAATGTTTCTCAAATTCTGGGCCCCAGCATGCAGAAATTTTTTCTATTTATATGTTTTTACCTTCTTTGTCTCCCAAATATGGGATCTTTCCTGCCCCTTTTACAAGTTCTTAAAGAGCCCTTATGTGCTGGGGCCTTGAGACCTCAACCAAAGGCCTAGATTGGTGTCATCACTCATAATTTTGTCTGGGGAAGGTTTAATAGCCTCTCTGGAGTGGGAGTACTCTCATTTTCCTTTTTATTTAAGCAAGCAAATATTTACAGAAGCCAAATAGGGAGGTTAAAACTTCAAACATCAGTTTTTATATAAGATGGATGCTTTACCATGACACACAGTATTATACATTCTCATGTTTTTGGTGTAAAGTTGTGAGATTCATCCCATGAAGTAAAAGGAAAATGTTTTGTTCCTACTGATGATTGGTCAGGAAGGGATACTAATTTTGGGAACAGATATTTGATAACATTGCTCTGAAGAAGATGCTGACATGTCCCAGTACCTTGCTCTTAGGGTATGTTAAACCCCAACTTAATTCCACATTCTCAGATTAACCTTATTTTATTTTTTTAAATAAAAATTGATTTTAGAGAGAGAGAAATATTGATGTGAGAAAGAAACATCCATCAACTACCTCCCATACATAGATATAGACCACTGGAGATCAAACCCCAAATCTCGGTATGACCAGGAATTGAACTTGCCATCTTTTGGTGTATGGGACAATGCTCCTATCAACTGAGCACACTGGCCAGGGCCCAGGTTTATTTTTTGAAGAACAATCCTTAAAGATCAGATCCCATATTCTGATACAAATATATTTTATCTTAAAGGGCAAACGCAAACGTTTTGTTTTTATTAAGATTTCAAATATATTTCAACTGCACGGTCATTAAATTAAAAAATACAAACTAGTTCATTTGTGTCCCATTTCCTGACCCACATTATAATTTTCTCCCATATGTCTTTAATTCATCTTCTACCAGCAACTTAGACATGCTTTTACTTAAGTGTTAGCCTTTCTCCCTGGTTCAGGGCAAACCACATCTACCCTGGCCTATACTATCTAACTTCCTCACAACCCTCAGCCCACACTTGAAATTCGGCCTACTCACATCAAGCTTTCAGCATAAGAAAGTGGGGTGTGTCCAAGGAGGAAGGGGTCTGAATGTCTTCTCATTCAGGGAATATCTTTTCTGTCAGCACCTTCTTCAGGGTTCTGGAGGGTGTAGATGAATGGTTCAAAGTTGGGCTGAGGATAGTATTGAGAATCTCAATCCCCCCCTTTTTTTTTGTCTAAGACTGAGATTGAGCCCAGATGCATGTAACTGAAGAAACTGGCTCATAAAAGATACAGACCATGGTGAGGTGGGAGCCACATGTGGAGAAGGCCTTTTTCCTCCCCTCAGCTAAGTGAATTCTCAGCACAGCAGCTGGGACAAGGGCATAGGACACTGAGAAGAGGACCATGAGAATCACCCCATGAAAATATCTCTGCCCCCTCAAAAAAAAAAAAAAAGCAGTTGCCTGTTGATGTCAATGCTGGAACAAGAGAGATGAAAAAGAGGTAAGGGATCACAATAGAAGTGGTTGACTATGTTAGGGCCGCAGAAGTCAAGCATGGACATAACCACTGTGTGTGTCAGAGCATTGATGAAGGAGATGGTGTAGCAAATGTCCACCATCCATGAGCTGTGGACTTCACAGCTCATGCGGGTGCTATAGGTGAGGGGTTGGCAGATGGCCAGGTAATGGTCATAAGCCATGGCTGTCAAGAGATGACAGTCCACACTGGCCAGGAGGTGGAAAAAGAAGAGCTGTGAAATGCAGGATACATAGAGAACTCTGCATTGGTGGGCCAGGAGACATGGCAGCATTGGGGGAATGGTGATAGTGATGCACCCAATGTCCAGTAGAGACAGGCTCCCCAAGAAGTAGTACATGGGAGAGTAGAGTTTGGACTCCACAGAGATGGCAGCTAGAATGCTGACATTTCCCCTGACTGTGACTACATAGGCAAAGAGGAAGATAGGAAAAAGGATGTGTTGCAGTTTTCTGTTGTGCCAAGAAGGATGAACTCAATGACACGTGTCCTGTTCCCTCAGGCACCTGGCTCCATAGGCTACTGCTGAGATTGGTAGTGGGAGGAGACTTGAACCTGCCAAGGAGGTGAGAGGCACACCATGGAACTTAATCTGTGTCTACTGAATGCTGAGATTATGTGCCATGAGCACCTACTAATCAGAATAGATACCAGCTTAGAGCTTAGCAGGCTCCTGGAGGCCCCTATCATGCCAGACATTGAAGAATAAAGACATAAAAATTTTAAAATAATCTATGAAATATCTTCAGAATCTTCTATGAGTTAAATCATTCTTAAAGGAGTCCAAAAAGTATTAATGATAAGAAATTTGCCCTCATAAAAATTTAAAACCCCTACTCATCATAGGACAACACTTTTTAAGTGGAAAGAAAACAACAAATTAGAAGAGGTTTACAGCACATATAGTATCCTGGTGTATCCAGAATATATAAAAAATGTCTACAACTAATAAGAACATTGTGCGAAAGCCAGTAGAAAATAGACAAAAGATGTGAACAAGGATTTCACAGAAGAGGAAACACAAATGTTCCAGCTCTGCTACATTCTAGATGTACATCAGATGAGTTACTAAACCTCTCCGAGCCTCGTTTCCTCCTCTGCAAAGTGGGGAAAATAATGAAACTACATCAAAGAGTTATTGGGAGGATTAAGTTAAATCATGCACTAAAATACAATAAATATAAATGATAACTATTATTATTAATTTGTTGATCCCCTACCAAGTACTGTAAACATGTTTTAATTTAATTTTCAGACCAACCCTGTGTGGTCAGAGATATTGTTCTCATTTCACAGATAAGAAAACTGAAGTCCAGAGGAGTTTAACATCTGATCCTAAGTCACACATTAATAATTAAACTATACATCATGCTCATGCTTTTCTTATGACTCCAAGCTGCCCTAGCAAAGTATGAGAAGTTGGGGTTCTGCAACTAAGGAAATACAAGGTCTACATGTATTTGGTGAGCAGTAACGGTTTCATCAAGGAGTAGAACAGTGAGGGAGGGCTAGATACCTCAATACATTCATTAGTCTCATCATTAGGACTCTCAACTTTTAAGGTCCTAGACTAGAAAATCAGAGTGGGGGATGACATCTCTGGGAATCTCATCTCTGAGGGACCCCTTCTCACACACCCAGTTTTCCCACTCTCACTTCCAGAATCATTACGGGACACCCCTCCCTCAAAGATATAATCCTAGTGGCCCCCACTAACAAGGCCCTAATAGGGAAGACATTGCATTCTTGACGATTCATTAGGAAACTTTGTGGAGAAGGCTTCTTTTCTTGTGCCTTCTCTCATCTCCAAGTCAAGAAAGCTTTCTGCTCAGAGCCTTTCTCTGGGCCAGGAATCTGGGAGAGCAAAGCACTCAGTCTGGACTGTGGTTGAGTCCCAACTCCATTATTAGCGGCAAAGGTGACTTTGAGAATATGGATGAACTTTGCACTGACCTTGTGAGATAAATGAGGTTAATAACACTTCCTAGTCACCCTCATGAAACCAATAGGAGAAGTGGAGTAAAGCTGGATATGAAGCCTTTTGAGAAAATCGAAAGCATCACAAAGTTGTGAGGCATCATTACTGGGTTCATTAAGGGCTGGGTTGTTTCTAGGTCTGTGCTCCCAAACCCCCAGCTTTTCCTGGGAGGGCTAATTTTGAGGTCCCCAGGCGATGGTACTGTAGAGGGTAGCACCTCACAACAGAGATGATCTCATCTCTCTTTCACTCATTTTCTTACATATGGCTCTTCCTAGCTTCCTGCAGCTCAGGCCTGCACAGTGCCTCACCCTCTTCCTTTCCCTGCACCAGAAACCTCTTTGCTCTGTACCCGTACAAGGTGAGTCAACTTCAGGGCCCCCTTCAGCTCCCTAATAGAGAAGGAACTTGAGTTGTTACCAAGTGAGTCAAACCTAGTTCACACAGGATTCAGTTGGGGGAAAGGGTCTTGCTCAGAGTAACACATAAAGTGAGGAAAAGCCAGACCTTTCTATGCCAGACCACTTTGCCAATGCCTCTCATTCTTGGATGAAGTCTGCTTTCTGTTTTTATCAGGGAGTATGAGGACATTCATCAAATTGAACCTTCCTGTTATACCCATTCCTCAGCTAACAACTGTGGGCCACACCCTACATCAGAGGCCCTGATTGATTCTTCACCATCAGAAGTATAAAGGATTTAGCTGGAACATCAGCTCAGGCAGCCTGGGCTCATTCTGGACATCTAAATGGTAATCTAGGATAAACTCTTCAGTTAAGTTCACCAAGGTTAGTTAAGATGGACTTCTTAGATGATAGGTCAGTTATCACCCTAGAATCTTGTTGGTGACCCTAGAATCTTATTAGAAGCTTCATATCTACAGAGTGAGGTTATATGGCATTTATGTGGAGTGTCCTCTTCTTTCCTAGCCTTATTTATTTATTCATAGAGGGAATCCCTTCCTGGCTGCTAAATTCTTTTGGGCTGTTTTCAAGAAAAGACAGATTTCAGTGGATGAATTGTTTTAACTGCTGTCTGAATTATTCCTGATGCCCCATCTAGACAAAGGCAGTGGAAAGTCCTACAGCAGTATTGGCCTTTTACTCAGATTTACACCTCCCTTAAATCATACCACTTCTTCATTGTCTTGCATAAATGCTAGCTCATTCAGAAAGCCTTTCCTAAATGATAGCCCAATCTGATACCCCATTCACTGAAAACTTGTTTGTTTTATGGTCTTAGTTGCCAAGTTCATCCATTTATTTATTTCAGAAATATTGAGGGCCTACTGTATGCAAAGTGTGATGATGAGCAGTGAGAATGCAATGCTTCCAGGCACAAGTCTGTCCTGAAACCATTTCAAGTGGGTAAAGGAGTAGTGAGGTGCTCTAGAGAGGTTAGCAGATATAACCACTATACAAGTGAAGTGCTGCAGGAATTTAAGGAGAGGAGTTTGATATGGAGAAGGATCAGGACAACTTTTATAGAAGAGAAACACTTTTGTTGAATCTTAAAGGATTTGAGTACTTGTAGTTAGCGAGAGAACATTCCAGATAAAATAAATAGTTTGAGTAAAAGATAGGGAGGAATGAAATGAAAGAGCGTGAAACCTTATAACTCAAGTTATAGTGGATTTGGGAGGACAATTGGAATGTAGTTTAATTATTCTTTAATTATATGATATGTGGGAGAGATGGTTGGCTCCCATTGATATATCAATGCAGGTAGTATTTATTGAATAAGTTCAGATCTAGAACTATAATTAGACCCAGAGAGTTGCACAACAAGAATCATGGATTTCAGAGATTTTAGGAGACACAGCATCAGATTTCTCACTCACAAGGAATCATCTATGCAGGATCATCTAACACTGATAGTCACACAACATGGGGACCTAATTTGGATTCTGGGATGAAGGCTTCCACAACCTATCCCAGCATGTCTGCAGTGGCTGCTCTGCCTTATTTGCATATGTAAAACAAATCTTATAGAAAAGAGGATGTCTGTAGGTCTAGAGCAGCGGTTCTCAACCTGTGGGTCGCAACCCCTTTGGGGGTCAAACAACCCTTTCACAGGGGTCGCCCAAGACCATCGGGAAATGCAGATATTTACATCATGATGCATAACAGTAGCAAAATTTCATGGTTGGGGGTCACCACCACATGAGGAACTGTATGCAAGGGTCGCGGCCTTAGGAAGGTTGAGAACCACTGGTCTAGAGGAATCAGTTGTTGGCCAAGAAAGCAGGGGATGAAAGAAGATAGCCAGAGGCCTGGGGTGGTTTCTAGGGACTGTTCCGATAAAACAAGAGGTTATTCATGGCAAGGACTTTGCAAGATACTCTAAACTTCTATAATTTGTCATTGTTTTTATGCACTATAAATAATTTTCAGAAAAACTGGTAACATGGGAAAGATTCAGATTCTATTTTGAGACTAAAGCAAGAAAGAGTGATGATTATGATGGTGGAGGTGTGG
The DNA here is from genome assembly GCA_011751065.1 of Lasiurus cinereus. Taxonomy (NCBI): domain Eukaryota; kingdom Metazoa; phylum Chordata; class Mammalia; order Chiroptera; family Vespertilionidae; genus Lasiurus; species Lasiurus cinereus. The sequence continues at coordinate 377,196 of JAAGEH010000331.1, read as the reverse complement.
TTGCAAAGGCATGGTTAGGAGAGACTGTAGCCTCCCTTTGACAGTGGAAGTCCATGGGATACAGCATTGAAGAGGCATGAAAAGCAGGATGGCATCCTTTGGGCCAGTGGTCAGCAACCAGTGGTCCACGGACCACTGTTGGTCTGTGAGGTCTGAAAGGTTGGTGACCACTGCTTTGGGCCATATTTGGAGAAAACAGAAAGCAGAGGGCTGGGAGGCAGGGTGTTGGTGCCTGAGAAGTGCCTTTAGGAACCTGCAGTTCTGTGACATTTTGTGGCATATTTAGGAAAACTGAATCAGTCAGACATATCAGAGGACAGGTTCTCACAGGATGGGTGAGAGAGGAGATCCCAGAGTTAACTGAAAAGCAGAATTAAAGGAGACAGGTGCCGATTGTAACTATGACCTACCTATCCAAAAAGCCTGCTTGTTCACCAGCTAGTTGGGACAGGTCTGTATGTGAATAAGATAGCTTGAGATTTGCAAGGCACAGCCACAAAGTATGGGAATAGGTTTCTTAGTCAAAAGAGTGGTCCAGAGCAGCTATAGAGAGAACTGTAGAAGAACATGGTAACTATCAGGAGTGCCCTTGGGGACTTGGGTGGAAGCAGCCATCTTGGGCTGGTCCGACTAGTGGACATATTTCTGGTGTCCTCATACAATCCTTTCTCTTGTGGCCTCATAGTTGTTTGGGGTTTAGTAAACAAACATACAAGGGGATGGCCCAGCAACAGGTACTTAAAAAAGAAAAGAAAAGAAAAGAAGAAAACCACTCCAGGGTTGCTCAGTGGTTGATCATCGACTTATGAACCAGAAGATCATGGTATGATTCCTGGTCATGGCACATGGCCAGGGTTGCAGCAGTCTCAGTCCCCAGTGGGTAGAGTGCAGGAGGTAGCTGATAAATGATTTTCACGAATTATTGATGTTTCTATGTTTCTCTACCTCTCCCTTCCTTGCTGAAATCAATGAAATAAATATTAAAACTAGACATTTGGTAAGTATATTTGATATTTATTCTAATCCCAACAATTCTAACCCCCAAATGTTTCACCATAATGCCCTATTGGTATATTGAAGGAGCAGATACTCTCCAAGATACCAGCCAACCAGGTCATTCTTTGACTCAATGATATTATAAACATGGTATACTGAATATAACTAAGTGTAATAATAAAGTCATTATAGAGGTTATGGTAAAAATATTTAACAACCACCAGACTGCTACCTGTACCACTGTACCAATGGATTCTGGCTGAATATTATCCACAGTGAATCCCACCGTGACTCAGGGTCTATGTTATTGATGGGAAACTGACATTGCATCTTGGATTTGCTATTTCTCAATATTTAGGAACTTTTTTATTAGTCCTACATCATGATGAAAACAGTTTCCAGTTATCACAGCTTTTAATTATTATTATCTATGATCTTTTAATTACACTTTTAAAAATTTACCTTTACTGTTGAAAATATTACAGATGTCCCCCCCCCCCTCCTCATTGACTCCCTTCACCTGCTCCCTCACCCTCCTCAGGTATTTCCCACACTATTTTCTGTCCATGGTTTATGCATACACAGGATGCAGGTAAGTTCATTGATTAACCTTATCCCGCCTTTCCCTTCTTCCCTCTTAAATAGGTCAGTCTGTGTCATGCTTCAATGCCTCTGATCTTTTTGTTAATTGGTTTATTTTGTTCATTACAGTCTACATGTAAGTGAGATTATGTGATACTTGTCTTTCTCTGACTGGCTTATTTTGCTTAGCCTAATAGTCTCCAGGTTCATCTATGCTGTCTCAAAGGATAAGAGATCCTTGTTACAGCTGCATAGTGTTCCATTGTGTAAATGTACCACAGTTTTTAAATCATTTCATCTACTGATGGGCACTCAGGCTATTTCTAGATCTTAGCTATTATAAATAATGTTGCTATGAACATAGCAGTGCATATATTTTTTTCTGATCGGTGTTCCTGGCTTCTAAAGATCCTAAGTATTTCCATTTACTAATAATGTTACTGGGTTACTAGAGTTTTAAAAAACACATCAAAAAGAGGAAAAATGGAAAGGAATTAGTTTAATAAATAAAAAAAATAAAAATAGTCTTAAAGCATCTATTTTCTGCTAAAACACGTACATGAAGAATAAAATAGGCCACAAGCTTCAGAAACTGGTAAATAATTTGGCTATTTTGCTACAACTAGCCTTTTATTTTTTGTTTTAAAGGAAGCACAGTGGAGCAAATGTTATTTCTTCATAGAGCAGTGAGACAAATTTGAATCCATATAGCATTCTAAACCTTTACTCAATCTGCTGGCTTAATCTTCTGGAAACGTGACAGAGAGGTGCCATTGAGCTCCTATGGCTAGCCTTTGAAGATCTCTGTAATCTGGTAAAAGCAGAACATTTAAAATGTATGTTTATTATTATAAAAGTATTCAGATTCACTCTAGATCACTTGAAAGCAAAAGCAAAAAAAAAAAAAAAGAATTAAAAAAACTCTCATATTGCTATTAGTCAATGGTACTGGGTCATTTTTCTAGGAACCCGCACATATAATTCAGGTATAAGCTTATTTCGTGCTTTACCTTTCATTTTATATGATGAAATTTATCTTACAATTGGGACTTTTGGGTTTTATAGCTGACTCTTGTTAGCATTTAAATTTTAAAAATTTAACTTTCTTATGTTGTATAATAAAAGGCTAATATGCAAATTTATTGAACAGTGGAATGACTGGTCGCTATGATGTGCACTGACCACCAGGGGGCAGACACTCAACGCAGGAGCTGCCCCCAGCTCACAGGCCCCAAGCCAGCCAAAGTGGGTGCAAGTCGGGGGTCCTAAGTGAACATTTTATATATAGATTATCGATGAGAGTAGTATAGAATAATTCCATCTTTTAGCTATTAGTAATAAGATTTGCTAACTTTAAAAAATGCGTTGAGCCCTAGCCAGTTTGGCCCAGTGAATAGAGCATCGGCCTGTGGACTGAAGAGTCCCAGGTTCGATTTTGGCCAAGGGCACATGCCTGGGTTGTGAGCTCGATCCACAGTAGGGGGCATGCAGGAGGCAGCCAATCAATAATTCTCTCTCATCATTGATGTTTCTATCTCTCTCTCCCTCTTCTTTCCTCTCTGAAATTAATAAAGAAATATATTTTTAAAAAATGGGTTGAAAAACTTACATTTTTTTCTAAGCAAGAAAAGTTTGTTACATGATAATTTTATTTACATTGATAATTTAACATAATTTGTATAAGAAATATATGAGCCTGGAGCCTACACCTGGAAATACATTACTGACGATATATTTTCCTTTGTAGCTAGTTTATGTGGTGTGGGGACTCTCCTTGAATTGATTGTTAAAATTTAAGAATAGGCAGTATTCCATTATTATTTTATTTATTTTTGGTCTGTGGTTATATCGCCTTTTCAATTCCTAGTTTTGTATATTTTTACATTTTTATTGATTAAATACTTTTTAGGTATTTATTTCTTTGTACTACTTATAAAAGGACTTATAATCAATTCTTTAATTCCTTGTTAATTACCATCTGTTGATTTCTACTTTTCTCATTATTTCCTCCCAAAATCTCATATAGGTTATTGATGGGAGGACCGCATTCCTTGAATCTAGGGAACAAAGGAAATAATAATTTATATATCTTTCACAAGGTCATAAGGGTGGGGGGACCAAGGTACCAGGCAACTCACCTAGAAGTTGGGTAAAGACTGAGGTGAAGACAGAGAGAGGGTTAATGAGTGAGGTGCAGCCTACAGATTGGAAAAATAACCACTAAGACACTTGAGAATTTACTAAATTGGGAAAACTGGTCCCTTCCACTATGAGATGTCTTCTTACAGGGATCCATGGAAGCAGAATTTGGGGCCAATGGAACAGCCGTTACTGAATTCATCCTGCTGGGCTTAGTGGAGACACCAGGGTTGCTACCACTTGTCTTTGTGCTCTTCTTCTTTGCCTACCTGCTCACAGTTGGGGGCAACCTCAGCATCCTGGCTGCCATCTTGGTGGAGCCCAAACTCCACACCCCCATGTACTTCTTCCTGGGGAACCTATCAGTGCTGGACATTGGGTGCATCACCGTCACTGTTCCCTCAATGTTGGCTCGCCTCTTGTCCCACAAGCATGCAGTTCCCTATGGAGCCTGCCTCACACAGCTTTTCTTCTTCCATCAGTTGGCTGGAGTGGACTGCTTCTTATTGACAGCCATGGCCTATGACCGATTTCTGGCCATCTGCCGGCCCCTCACCTACAGCACCCGCATGAACCAGATGGTCCAGAAGTTATTGGTGGCTGTGTCCTGGGCTTGTGCCTTCATCAATGCACTGACCCACACTGTGGCCATATCCATGCTCAACTTCTGTGGTCCCAATGTGATCAATCACTTCTACTGTGACCTCCCACAGCTCTTCCAGCTCTCTTGCTCCAGCACCCAACTCAATGAGCTGCTGCTTTTTGGTCTGGGTATCCTCATGGCAGGTGCACCTGTGATTCTTATTGTCACCTCCTACATCCATGTGGCAGCTGCAGTCTTGCGAATACGCTCTGCTGAGGGTAGGAAGAAAGCCTTTTCCACATGTGGTTCCCACCTCACTGTGGTTGGCATCTTCTATGGGACAGGCATCTTCAGCTACATGCGTCTGGGTTCAGTGGAGGCTTCAGACAAGGACAAGGGGATTGGCATCCTCAACACTGTCATCAGCCCTATGCTGAACCCACTCATCTATAGCCTCCGGAACCCTGATGTGCAAGGTGCCCTGCGCAAAGTGCTCATAGGGAAGCAAGCCCTTGCATGAGAGGTGTCCCAGGAGGGTAGAATCACAGCACCTGGTCCTTCCCTTTCATAGATGCTTGAGCCAGATGACTTGTTATGAGTGAGTCTTGTCCTCCAGGAGGCTCTCCCTGATAAAGGATGTGCAGGTTCTATAGATCAGAATCCTTGGCTCAATGCCATTTTGTCCCAGCTACCCTTTTCACTTCAGATGTGCTTCACTGCCATGTGAGGACACAGTGGAAAGGTGGCTTTTTGCAACCTAGGGAGATTGGTGGTCCTACAGACAGCCCTTTGTTTACTTTCTGTCTGTGTCCCCAAAAATGCACCAACAAAGATTCTCTCCAAATGAGAATATGGAAAGTCACTGCCTAGTTCCAAATATTAACACACCCTCCTGTCTGGCTTCCCCTGAAACAGCTCTCCTAAATGCTCTTACATAGTGTGGGAACCTCTTTCCACATCCCGCGTGGTTCAGAGTTCCCGGTTCAGGGTTCAGGTTCTGAAGGAGGCCGCACACAAATGAAATGAGAGACTAGAAAATATTAATTTGGCGATATTGGGAGGCCAGGCGGGAGCCTTCCTCTAGTGGAAAGGAGTGCCACTTGCTCTGGCCTTTTTCTCCCTTTTATTAAGGCTTTGGGACACACCCCTAGCCTTTAGGCATGAAATAACAAAAACAGAAATTAACATGAAACAAACAGGAAGAGGTTGCTTCAGCCAACAATGTTTCAACTAAACAGTGAGTGATTAGCTCTGACCTTCCAGAGCAGTTAAGGTTGACCAGCCTTCTGGCCTCCTGTTTACATCCATGTAATAAGAACAATGTTTGGTTTCTGACATCTCCCTCGTTTTCTTTCCTCTAAAAAATCTTGCATCTGCAGACTAGAAATAAATATTAAGAACAAAAAAATAAGACAAGCAACAATGGCTATGCTAAGAGGTAAATAAATAAGACTATAGTATCTATATATAAACATTCTCGACCAAAAGTTAGTAGGAATTTTTTCAATAAATTTGACTTTGGATCCTTTTTATTTTTGCCCAAATGATTTTCCTTTGGCTTATTTTAATACTATGTATGTTTTTCATGGGCGTCTTGCTGTTAAGTAAAAAAAAGTTTTCTAGATATAATTTGCTTACAGGATACTTTTCCTTACATAATATAACTGTACTATCCCCCCCTTTTTCTTGATTTAATTATTAGGAGGCTTTTGGAAAATTTTTATAATGCAAATATGACTGCTTTATGTTTATTGCATGTTAAGTAATTTTACCATGCAATGAACTACCAATAGAAATTTAAGTTAATACTTTAGGAACAACTTTTTTCCAGTACAATTAAATTTTCTTGAATATTCACCTATTTCAATTAACCAATTAAATTAATTTGAAAATTTAACTACTATTTTATTGTCAGATTTAATATTCTAACAATAATCTTAGTTTTATCCTGTAAATATTAGTGGAAAGGATTATTTGCATTCTTGAGTAGGCCCTGAGCATTCCTGGTATTAAGTTGGATTTAGAATATAGGGCAGCTGTCAGCCAAGTCTGTCTGTTGCTGGGTCCCAATCTGAGCTGCACCAAATCTTTGTCTGTCATCTGTGTCCCGAACGGAGCTGGGCCAAGTCTCTGTCTTGTCACCTGGGTCCCGATCAGAGCTGGGCATGGGAAATGAAGCAGCCATGGGGCAGGAGACCTACCTCAGAAGGGGTGAAGGTTCAAGCTCCTGCAATGTTGGGGGGTGTGTGTGTGAGGATCTGTGCCTCACCTCTGTTGATCCCCAAGTTTTCTCCTGATGGCCCCTCTGCGACTGTGCCTATCTTAGGTTGTTCCTCCCCTGAGGAATCTTACCCGTCACTGGCTAACCAGCCATTCTCTGGGGCCAAGCAGGTTGATGTGAAGTTCAGTTCCGTCTCCTTGGTAGCTGATGCCCTTGTGGCTCCACGCCCAGTACTTGCCTTGGGATCCCCTCACCTGCTGGCAGGGTCCCAGCACTGATCACATATCTTGGGGAACCCAAGTTTCTTCTCCAGGGAGGGCCCAGCTCACACCACTGGGTAAGAGACAGATTCATGGTACCAGCCAACACGAGGCTTCAACCTCAGCATGAACAGAAAGCTCAGGCGATAGCTGTGAGAGGGTCCCGCTTGGCAAAAAGAGCAAGAAAAGCCAATATAGAATGCTCAAGTGCCTTCTCAGTGCCTTAATCCTTTTCTGTTATTTTTTAAAATTGCTACCAAATATTCAGAGAATTAGATTGTAAGTTTGTTTGGGATATTTGTCAAAAAATTATAATGACATTGTAGAATAATATTATGTAAGGATATTCTTTTGTTCTAGGCCATGGCAATTTCAAACTGGCTATCAATTTCTTTTTGTATAGACAAGGTCTTAGTTACTTTATTAGAATACTTAATCAAATTTCATACAAAAACATTGGCTCTTTATTTAGCTGAAAACCTTGATTTTTATTTAAAAAGATAATTTATTAATTAAAGTAAGTATCTTAATTTAAAAAGTAAAGCAAATTTAGTAAATGTTTACGTCTGATTCACAAGCCACAAATGTTGCCCTACCTCTAGCTTAAGAATACAGGCAGCTATGGGCTTTTTGTCATTTTAAATTCTAATGTTGGAATTTTAAGAAATATTTAGTTACTTAATTTTGCCCTTCTTAGAGACTACAAGAAACAGGGGAATCGGTACACCTAAGGGTTCTTACCCATGAAGGGTCAGGAACATAAGTCAAAAATACTTCCCCATGTGCCCCAGGTAATATTACTGTACAGCTGGTAACTGTTGGTATTGCAAGAAATACGTTCTTAGGCGTCTGTACCGTCCTCTTTACCATGCTCCCAGTGACATAGGACCCCAAATTCCTGTAGGAATAGCTTGCAGAGCAATATCAGGAGTCTAAGTGACCGCTATAGTGCTGTTAAGATCCAGGCCTGCGCTTCCTGGAGTTGCTGGGATGAGGGAATCCACTGTGGGCCTTGCAGGACAGGTTTCCCCTATTAATAACCAGACTGGGGGGCACCCCTCTGGCCGTTTCCCGGCAGTTGACCATTCCCTGTATCTTGATCTAGAGGCTGCCCAGTTCTATTAAATTTTGATTTATACTGTCTTGCCCAGTGGTTATCTCTCTGACATCTAGGACACCGAGAGACTGGATCTCTCAGAGGCTGAGTGTTTATGCCTCTTCCTAGAGTGCTACCTTGTGTCCTTCTTAGAGGCCAAAACCTTTACAACATTTAAAATATACTTATTAATTCTCATTTGATAAAGCTTTCCATGAAATTTCAAGTATATTAGATCGGTTAAATTTAAGAAGATGTCCTTTAAAAAGAGAAACAAATTTTTTGTATTACTCTGGGCCCATGGAACTTTACAAGAATCATCTCTGGTAAAGCCTTGAAATTTTAACATGGAAAAAACAATCAAACATATATATTCATAGATGATTTAAAGATTATAATATTTTTTATAATTATCTTAAGATATCAATTATATTTTTAAACTGTCAGTTGGGAATCACAGAATTAATCCTTTTTTATTAGACCAATCAACAACTTATTTTGAATTCCTAATTATTAGAGAAATGTTATTTTATTTTCTCCCAATTTAATTTGCATTTAGCTGAAAACCTTGATTAATAACACAAAATCTTCTCCTTTTGGTTCCTTTACGCCATTTTTCTTAAAAAATAAAGACCAGTTCTGGGTTTTTCTTTTTCTGCAGCTTTTGCAGAGAGATTCCAGCTTAAAACCCTGTCTAATATGTCCAAAAAGGTGGACAATTGCGCGCATTTCTTTTTAAGCTGGGCTTCTCTCCTCATGAGTACAGAAACTCCAGACACATCTCTACATTTTTAAAACTTTTTCATGGCAAGAAAGGAGACTTTAGATTAGTATACTGGGAGAGTGGACTTTCATACTGGATTGCCACAGTGTCTCTCCCTTCCCCCACATCCTACTTACTTCAGGGGGGAAAGCATCAGTAACAGATCTGGCCGAATTTCTTTTCACGCTTAAAAGATAAAGACAGATCTTAAATTTTTTCTTTCTTTTTCGATTTCCAAAGTAATAACTAGCACCTAATTTGGCCAAGATTAGCATTTCCCTGCGATTTCTCTTATAATTTTTAAATGAAATCTCAGTAATCTCATTGCAGGAGAACAGAGAGCCTTGCCCTCTCCTGCCATCTTTGAATTTCTCCACACCAGAGGCGGTTTCAGCAGTGGAGTTTCACTTGTTACAGATTTCAGATTCCAAATGCAAACTAAGATTTTAATTTGAACAAGAAACCACATTATTTAAGCATGCAAACCAAAAGTCTATAATAAAGTTTACTTTATATTTATAACCTAATTCTCCCCCGTAGCCTGGCTGCAAAAGACGTTCCCACCCTACTTACAGATCGTGACTCTGCAGTTAATCCGTGGGCTTTGCGTACGTTGAATTCCCCTCATCTTTTCCTAGGTGAATCTTCTCTCACCATTTTCCTTGGTGAATTTTCCTTCCTTCACTCTTAGGCGAATAATACCTTCTCCTCCAGATGTCCCGAGGTCAGGCGCCAGATGTGAGCACCTCTTTCTGCATCCCCTGTTGGGCGCCAGATGTGGGAACCTCTTTCCAAGTCCTGTGTGGTTCAGGGTTCCAGGTTCAGGATTCGGGTTCTGAAGGAGGCCGCACGCAAACAAAATGAGAGACTAGAAAATATTAATTTGGCGATATTGGGGGGCCAGGCGGGAGCCTTCCTTTAGTGGAAAGGAGTGCCACTTGCTCTGGCCTTTTTCTCCCTTTTATTAAGGCTTTGGGACACACCCCTAGCCTTTAGGCAGGAAATAACAAAACAGAAATTAACATGAAACAAACAGGTAGAGGTTGCTTCAGCCAACAATGTTTCAACTAAACAGTGAGTGATTAGCTCTGACCTTTCGAGCAGTTAAGGTTGACCAGTCTTCTGGCCTCCTGTTTACATCCATTTAGTAAGAACAATGTTTGGTTTCCGACAACATAGGACTCCCCACAAGAATTCAGATCTAGTGCAGTATAATTTGAGACACTGATTTTCAGTGCCCTGTCTATGTTGCAAGAAGCTGGGGTATTTAACAGGGCAGAGTTTATATTTTGTTTCAGGTGTCTTCTTTTTTTCTAAAATGGAAATATCTATTGGCTTAAAATTTTTCATTACAAATTATGTTTATAAAAATAAAAACAAGACAAAATTTTAGCAGTGAAAAATTAAAGTCAAAAACTTCAACCTATTTGTTCTCATCCTTAATAATTTAATTTTCAAGAAGAAAGAAACCACTGTTAAGAATATGGTGCTTTTCCATTTTGTTTTTTATACATATATAAACATGTTTATAATTGTTATATCAACATTAACATGTTTATACAATATAAACAAATTGTATATTTTCTATCAATAGCGGCATGTTATGTCATGTTTAATTGTTAACAAGGTAGACTTTTTCACCTGTCAAATACCTAAAACTTACCTTATCCATTTTAATGACTGTCTAGTGTTAATTTATGAACCAACCATAATTTACTTATCATATTCCTTTTGTTGGAGTTTAGATTATTTCTAGATTTACTGCAACTATGACCAATAATGTAAAGAATATTCTTTAAATATGTTTCTATTATTTTGCAAAAATTGCCATAAAATAAGTTCTAATTAATAAGATTCCTGAATTGAATAAATAAAAATTTAGATTTTTGATAAAGATTTCCTTTTCAGCATATAAAAGTTTGCACAATTTTATGATGCCAGTGGTGAGTGGAAAGGTTCCCTATATCTTTATCAACAGTGGCTATTGCCAATAAATTCTCCTAATTTTTGAGAATATAGTGATTGAAAATTACCAACTATTATTGTAATATGCATGTTTTTGATGTTCACATAAGATTGAATATATTTTTATTATCCATGACACTGACTGAATTGTGTCCCATCAATTTCATATGTTGAAACCCTAGCTCCCAATGTGAGATAAGCATAGGTTCTTTAGTAGATGATTGGGGTTAAATTAGGATGGGGCCCTAATCAATAAGACTATGGCATTAGATGGGAGGAAGAAATAGAGAGGAATGCTCTCTCCCCTGCCATGTGAGGACACAGTGGGAAGGCAGCTCTCTGTGAGCCAGGAGGAGAGCTCTCACCACAACCTGACCACAACATTGCCACCCAGATCTCAGACTTCCGGCTTCCAAAACTGTAAAGAAATACATTTCTGTTGTTTAAACTACTCAGTTGATGACATAGTTTATAATAGAGACCTGAGGTGACTAATGCAATCAATTAGTATATTTCCTCATTGGAAATTATTTTTTCCCTAAGATTATACATTAGATTTTCAGAATTTATTAATCTTATAACTGAAAGGTGTACCCTTTGACCTAGATCTTCCTATTTCTTCCCTTCTGCCACCTTCAGTTTCTAGCAACCAAAATTCTACTGTCTGTTTCTATGACATTGGCTTAAAATAAAACTTTCCACATACAAGTGATATTGAGGAAATAGAAGAGGTGATTGGTAGTTAGGGACAGGACCACGGGAGTAAAGGAACATAGGAAAGTCCAAGAATAATAGGATATAGCTTGCTGATGAGTTGCTAAGGCAACCTGGCTGGGCAAAAATCCAGCTAGGAGGGAGTTGCTGGGACAACCCAACTGGGCAGGGAAGACCAACCCCCTTAGACAGAGAGTTTCCCCTACTCCTATACAGAGAGTTTCCCCTACCTCTATACAAACAGCTCGCCTTAGCTACTCTAGACAGAGAGCTTATGCAGAAGAACCAATCAGAAGCCAGCAGGGCATATATATACCCCTGGACAGAGAGCTTCCACAGCAACCCACTAGGTTTGGATTAGATGGAGTCTGGATTAGATGGAGTCTGTCTATCTCTCAGTAAACTTTCACTTACCTCTTTGTCCATGAATTCATTGTTCAGTTTTGCAAGACAACAAACTTGGCAAAGTCTGAACACAGCACTTAGGTTTCATTACCATATAGACCATGTCTCTCTCTGTCTGGCTTATTTCACTCAGCATAATGCCATCAAATTCCATCCATGTCATCACAGTGGCAATAATTTTCTCTTTTTGTGCCTGAATATATATTTTTATTGATTTCAGAGAGAGGAAGGGAGAGGGAGAGAGAAATAGAAACATCAATGATGAGAGAGAATCATTGATAGGCTGCCTCCTGTATACCCCCTACTGAGGATTGAGCTCATGACCTGGGCCTGTGTCCTGACTGGGAATCTAACTGTGACCTTCTGGTTCATAGGTCGACACTCAACCAGTGAGCCACACTGGCCAGGCCTGAATAATATATTTTTGTTTATACATACCACATTTTGTTTAGCCAATAACCTGCCAGAGGGTAAGAAGGATTCCCCTACCAGTATAAAAGGGAGCACAGTGCTTCCAATACCCTGATTTCAAACATCTAGCCTTTAGACCTTTGGACAAAAAATTCCCATTATTTTAAGCAATCCAGTCTGTGGTCCTTTGTTAAGGCAGCTCTAGAAAAGGATTATATCTGATCTTTATGGGGCTAATCAGACCAGGTTCTAGCGAAGTTACTTATATGAATAATTTAACACCTCAGATGAAGGTATGTTCTCCCAGAGATCATTCATCTTTTTCAAAGATGATTTGTTTCTGCTTCTGGTGGTCCCTGGCAGCTGTTTGTCTGAGTCTGTTCAGACTGCTAGAGTACCATAGACTGGATGGCATATAAACAACATAAATTAATATCTCACAGTTTTGAAGGCTGCAAAGACCAAGACCAAGGTGCTAGCAAATTCAGTGCCTTGTAAGGGCCCACTTCCTGGTCCATTTCATAGTTGGCCATCTTCCCATTGTGTTTTCATACGACAGAAAGCATGAATGGCAGAAGGGGCGAGGGAGTTCTCTGGGGTCACTTTTATAATTTTTTTTTCAATCCTCATTCAAGGAGTGATGATATTTTTCTATTGATTCTAGAGAGAGTGGAAGGAAGGGGGGTAGGGAGAAAGAGAGAAGTGAAGAGAGAGGGAGACATCCATGTGACAGAGACACATACATTGGTTGCCTCCCACATGCATCCGCACTGACTGGAGGTGAGGACCAGACCTGGGACCATAGTATGTGCCCTTGACCCAGAATTGAACCTACTGCTTTCCAGCATGCAGGCCAATGCTGTAACCATCAAGCAATGCTGGCCAGTGCTCTGGGTCACTTTTATTTTATTATTTTAAAAATATTTTTTATGGATTTCAAAGAGGAAGCAGGGGGGAAAGAGAGATTGAAACATCAATGATGCTTGATGTGAATCAAGCCCCCAACATGGGCATGTGCCTTAACTGAGAATCCAACCATGACCTCCTGGTTTATAGATTGATATTCAACCACTGTGTGACACTGGCAAGGCTCTGGAGTCACTTTTAAAGGACACTGATCCCATTCATGCGGCCTCTACCCCCATGAGCTAATTACCTACTAAAGGCCCCACCTCTGAGCACCATTACATTAGGGGTTAGGATTTCAACATTTGAACTTTGGTGAGGACACAAAAATTCAGCCCATAACAGTGGCACTATTTGTCTAACACAACTTTAAACTGGTTCAAGGCTTAAAGATTTCTGACAACCAAGATCATGTGTACCTAGGTTGAAAATTAATATGGAGGCTGGTTCTTGCATGAATGTGGTACTGCAGTAGTAGTTTTCCTCTTTTACTTGAGAATAATTTTAAAAGTATATTTAATTTTGTTGTGGATTTTTATTGAGATTTAAGCTTATACTATCATTTATATTTTTTTATGTTTAGAAAAATGTTTCTGAATGATGAAGAACCTTAACATTCACACATTATATCCCTAAGGCAACAATGCAAGTCTAACTCTGGAGGGTCAACTCCCAGTACAACCACCAATCTGTAATTCTTTGCTACTCTGAGAATAAGTAGCAGATACAATGGGAGAGCAAGAGAGTGATGCTGGAGGTAGCAGGTGCATGTGGATTTCAGTGCTACAGATTGAGCTATTGGAGTGGAGCTGAGGCTACTATTACTGAAGATTGAGTGCTTCAGGCTCAATCCTGGAGCACATTCTGTGGTATATTTGAAACAATACTTATCACAAACAATAGGAGCTAAAAGTATATTATTTAGGTAAGAGGGATTGATTGGAAGGAGGTGGGGGAGTAAGTCACATCACATAATTGTTGAGATCATGTACCTTGGAATCAATCAAATAAAAGTTTGCCCCCAATTCCTCAAAGACCTAAGTTTGTGGCCTTAAGCAAATTACTGAATCACTCTGAATCTCAATTTATTTATCTGTAAAATGGAAATAATAAAGGGATCTACTTCATGGAATTGTTTAAAGGGTTGATTGGGATTCAGTGCATATAAAGCTTACGGTATGGTGTAGCATATATGGTAAGCACATGATAAACGTTACCAATTGTTATGTTAGTTAACAACATTTGTGGTCTCCTAATAGGAACTTTGTGTATTACTTCATTTAATCCTCCCAGCAACCAGAAGAGGGGATATTACTCTTATTCCAAAGGCAAGAATACTGAGGTCCAAAGGGATTCAGTAGCTGCTAATAATTGGAGAGCAGAACTACTCATCTACAAAGTCCAGCAGTCTTCACAAAGAGGGTAGGCTCTCACAAGGGCAATGGGAGTAATTCATTGAGGAGGACACGAGAGTCCAAGACTGCACTCCACAACCTCTCCAAATTTCTATCTTTCCTCATCTCTACCACTAGGCTGTCATCTTCTAAGGTCCTGGCCCAGAAAGTAGTGGTAGGGTGTATCTTCCTAGAGTGCCCTGGGCCTTCCCAGCACAGTACAGTGCTTTTGCCACCTCTCAGAATCATTATGGGACTCCCACAGCACAGTCTCTGTGGCCCTCACTAACAAGGCCTCAGGTGAGAATGTACTTTGTTCCTCAGAATTCATTAAGAATTAGATGTTTGAAAAGGTTTCTCCAGTTTTTGTCTCCTTTCTTGGGTTTCTCCCTCATCTCCAGCTTTAGAAGTCAGCTTGTCTTTGCCCACAGGTCCTATTTGGACTAGACATCTGAGAGAGCAAATTTCCTTGTGTGATAAACAACTTCCCTATGTCCTAGGTGTTAAGGGCAGTTATTAAGGTAACTGCCCTAATTATCCTGCAGATTAATACAGGTATTGCATGGTGGTGGTGGGGGGGGGTAAGAGACAGGAGGCTGGGGGCAGGATAGAGATAATGTTCAGAAAATTTCTAAATCACCACGGAGTAATGAGGTACCACTGCTTGACTGCTGTAGTATTAATTAGGGCTTGTATTATCTACCTGTGCTTAGTTCTCTCCCTATTCTCACCCCTCCCCCCCGCTTCTAAGGCTAATTTTGAGGTCCCACGAGGTTAATGCTATGGTGGAGAAATCCATGTCGGATATGGTCTCAGCCTCTCTTTATCTCATTTCCATATATATAGCCCCTTATCTGCCTCCTGAGTAGCTGATGGATCTTGGGCAGATTCTTGCCCCCTTTACACCCCTTTTCATAAAAACCCACTGACTTCTGTGCCAATGCAAGGTGAGTTCATTTGTGGCCTTCCCTCTGCTCCAATGCAAGAAAGTATGGACTTTAGTGATCACCTAGTAGTTAAGCCTCCTGGTTTTACAGATGGAGCAATAGAGGTCTCATAAGCAAAATCAGGACTTGGCTCAGGATGACATATTAGGTGAGAGGAAGAGCTGTTTTTTTTGACCCAGAGATTGAGGTTCCTCCTTCAGGAATTTTTTAAATCACTTCTCTCTCTTTTAGATGAAAGCTTGTTGTTTTATTTATTCTCTTAGGGGTGTATGAGGTGAAACTCAGTGTTTGATTTCCCTGCTCAGAACCCAATCCTTACTAGGCAGCCTGACCAGTTCCCTAAGACCAACTCTAGTGCATGAAGAGACTTCAGAGCAGGAAGTGGTCACAGCATAATAGACATCCTGAAGAGTAAAATTGTCAGAGAAGTACCCTAAGAGTAGTGGTCTAGAAGGGACCTCTTGACTCTGATCACTCTGTGATTTCATCAGCACAGATGTCCTGGATGGATAGTCCAGTGGACAAACTCAGAAATTAGAAGTTCTCATGTAAGCATCATCCTTTATTGTTTGAAGATTAGACAGCAGCTTATGACCTACTTATTTTAAAAGATTATTTATCCTGATTATAGAAAACATGTGGGAAATTTACATAAAAAACCATGTCAATGTGTGGATTGCTACAATTGCATGCCCCATCTGGACAAACGAAGGAGCCATCTCTACAGCACTAATCTTGTGTTTTTTATATGAATCTACTGCCTCAATTAGAGTCATATCAATTTTTCAAAGTCTAGCACAAATCCCAACTTGTCCAGAAGCCCTTCCCTCACTCCTGTAGGCCACACTGATGCCCTATTTGTTAGAATATATTAACTCATCTCTGAATGGAATATAGCTAAAATGAATTTATGCATGTAGTTCTGAAAGCTGAATCAGTCTTGAATATTATCCTAAAATGGACTGTAGGAAGTACACTAAATGACTAACTGATTGGGCCAGAAAGTGAAGTGGTGAGTGCCATATAGAAGACAAAGTGCAGCTGGAATGTTTAAGATGTAGATAGCACTTTAAGATGGGCACAAATCAGGGAGGTATTTCTGGAGGAAGGAGCATTTGAGCTGAGCTTTAAAAACTTTGACTATGTGATGTTGGAAGAAGAACATTCTATATAGAGGAGATAGCATGAGTAAAGATGGGGGTATTTAAAGTCACAAAGTTTGCAATCTGATGACATGGATTAAAACAAAATGGGAAATTAAGGGACAGCTGCTGACTGTGACTATGACCCACCCAAAGCACTCAATTGGACTTCAGCTACTGCAGACTGGAATCTAAAAGAGCATGGCTACAGTGATTGTGGGACTGGGTCTTTGAGTCATAAGAATGAGTCAGAAATAGATTTAGAGAGAATTGCAGGAGAATGACATGGCCTTATGATCCTTGAGATACCTTGTGTTTCTTAGAGCAGTGGTATGTGTAAAGGTTAAGAGCAGGCTCTGGAGTCAGACTACATGGGTTAAAATCCTGCCTCTGCCACTTGCTTTATGTGACTTATGCCCCCCCCCACCCCTGTCCCCTGTAAAACAGGGAATAAAAATAGTATCCATCTAATAGGAATGGAATAAATGAGTTAATACATGCAAAGCACTTAGACCTGTATATGGTGCCTAGTTCCAAGTAAGTGTCTTGGTAATGGTTAGCTATGATTATTATCAGGGAATGCTCCCAAGAAATTCTGTCAGTAAAGATATTGGGGCAGCCTGTGCAGTAGAAATCATAGGGGAAGTGGTTTCTGGTTTCTCTTTTATTGTGATTTGGCACTTAATAGGTATGTCATGATCATGCCCAAGAGGTGGTATTTTATAAAATATTATTAGAATAAACAATATTAATTATAGACAAATCAGAAAGCAGAGATTAGAAAAAAGATAATAAAAATCACCTGTATTATTACTCAAATCACTGATAAATTTTGGTATTTCCTTCAAGTCTTATTTCTCTGTGTGTGAGAGTGTGTTGAGTGTTTTTGTGTTAGTATTAAAATAATATTATGTTGTATAGTTTTGCAGTTTTGGGGTGCTTAATATTTTTTTCTGGTGCAGGAAAATTTATATAACATGAGAATATTTTATTCATTAAAGTTTAAACAAAATTTCTTTCAACAGTTTTATTAGTCTAGAGATTGCTACTAGGAGAATTACTTTTGACATTTTTTCTCTGTTTTATTTGCATTTTGAGACTAAATATATTTTAATTTATATTTTTCTATAATTGTGCCTATTTTACTTAATTTTTTATTTAAGTAATATAGAGCTATAGAAAGTATTGTTTTAAAATTTATTTTTTGTATCTCTGTCTGTAATATTTTCTATTTGTAATTGTTTGCATTTACCCATTTTTTTCTTGCTTATACTTACTTGCCCAGATATCAGTTTATTGCCTTATTTAAATGGATTTACTCTTCTTTTTTTTAAATATATTATTTACTCATTCATTCTATCACTCTGTCTACCACTTACTCAACCTTCTTCCCCAGAGAAGACCAAATACTTCCAGTGTCTTAAGTATTCTTTTGGATATATATTTACAAATAAAAATTCATATTACATTAGATTATATTTTACTATATCATTATGCATGTGTGTGTTCTTTTCCTCCTTTTCTTTTTTTCTATTTAATAAATCTTTATTGTTCAGCTTATTACATTTGTTCTTCTTTTTTTCCCCCCATAGCTTCCATCCACCTGGTTCCCACCCCTCCCTCTGCCCTTACTTCCCCCTGCATTGTCCTCATCCGTAGGTGTATGATTTTTGTCCAGTCTCTCCCTACAGCCCCCCACCCTTTTACCCCTAAGAATAGTCAGTCCACTCCCTTTCTATGCTCCTAATTCTATTATATTCACCAGTTTATTCTCTTCATCAGATTTTTTATTCACTTGATTTTTAGAATAACTTGTTGATAGATATGTATTTGTTGTTCATAATTTTTATCTTTACCTTTTTCTTCTTCCTCTTCTTAAAGAGTACCTTTCAGCATTTCATATAATACTGGTTTGGTGGTGATGAACTCCTTTAGCTTTCTCATACCTGTGAAGCTCTTTATCTGCCCTTCAATTCTGAATGATAGCTTTGCTGGGTAGAGTAATCTTGGTTGTAGGTTCTTGCTATTCATCACTTTGAATATTTCTTGCCACTCACATCTGGCCTGCATAGTTTCTGTTGAGAAATCAGCTGACAATCGTATGGGTGCTCCCTTGCAGGTAATTAATTGTTTTTCTCTTGCTGCTTTTAATATTCTCTCTTTGTCTTTTGCTCTTGGTATTTTAATTATGATGTGTCTTCGGGTGATCCTCTTTGGATTCCTTTTGTTTGGGGTTCTGTGTGCTTCCTGAACTTGTAAGTCTATTTCTTTTACCAGATGTGGGAAGTTTTCATTTATTATTTCTTCAAAAAGATTTTCAGTATCTTGCTTTCTCTCTTCTTCTGGCACCCCCATAATTCTGATGTTGGTATGCTTGAAGTTATCCTAGAGGCTCCTTACACTATCTTCACATTTTTGGATTCTTTTTTCTTTTCCAGTGGAGTGTTTTCTGCTTCTTTGTATTTCAAATATTTGACTTGATTCTTGCATTCATCTACACTGCTGTTAGGTCTCTGTATAATATTTTTTATTTCAGTCAGTGTATATTTAATTTCTAGTTGGTCCTTTTTCATCTCCTCTTGGGTCTCGCTAAATATATCCATCTTTTCTAGGAAATTCTTGAAAAACCCTATAAGCATGGTTTTGAACTCTATATCCAGTCATTTGTTTTCCTCCATTTATTTTGTTTGTAATCTGTTCCTTTGTCTCTACATTTTTGCTATGCCAGGAGAACTTCTGTGCTGGAGTCAGCCTTATGATACAAGACTTGCAAAACTGCAAAAGCCTCTCTGTTGAGCTTGGCTGGGGTGGAGTCTCAGGGCTGAGCAGATAGCCTTGGCTTCCAGTCAGCCCCTCCCTATGCGGCCCCTGGATCTCAAGTATCTCTCAGTAATTGCTGCAGCCCTCTATGTCTGCACCCATGCACGGGTGCCTCTAGACCTCTGCCTTTCCAATTCCCTTGTGCTCTGGGACCCGTATCTGTCTGGGTTCCCAGGGTCTCACTTGAAACTGGGGTTCAGTGCAGTCAGAAGTGGAGTTCAGTTGGGAGGCTCTATCTCCCACTCACTAGAAAAAGCCAGAGGCACAATCAGCAGTCTGTCCTCTCTATGCACAGTGGTGTGCAAACCCCCAGACCTCTGCCCTTTAGCAGCTCCCCTAAATTTCTGTGTACTCCTCCCTTTTCATGACAGTCCAGACTCCCGCTGTATGAGTTTTGCCTGGAACTGGGGTTTAGTGCAGTAGGATAAGGGGTTCAGTGCAGTCAGGTGTCTCTGTTCCCTCCTGTCAGAGGAAGCCAGCCAGGCACTCCGCTGCCCTTCTCTTCAGATGCATCTCTGTACCTCAGCTTTTTGCAGCTCTTCTGAGTCTCTGTGAGCCCCTCTCTTTCCTCCTAGTTGTAGAATCTCCACTCAGCCAGCTTTCTTGTCATTCTGGATGATGTGCATTCTGTCTTTTAGTTGTAGTTTTGAAGTTGTTGTGCGAGGCTGCAGATTAGGTGTTCACCTATGCCGCCATGTTGGTTTCTCTTCTCCTCCTTTTCAATGTAAACCAAAGCATACTGTATTCATTCTGCAAGTTATATTTTATATTTAGTACTATAGCTTTGATATCTTTCAAATAGGTACAGAACTGTTTTCTATAGCTGCATTCCTTTGTAAAGATATACTGTTATGAATTTAGCCAGTCCTCTAATAATGAACAGTTAGGTTATTTTCAATTATTTGCATTTACAAACAGTGCTGCAAGAAACAGCCTCACACATATGGCACTTTTCACATGTGCCCATATATCTGTTGAATAAATTCTTAGAAGTGGAATTTATAGGTAAAAGGAAAGACACTTTTCTAATTTTGAAAAATATTGCCAAATTTCCCTTAAAAATGATTTTTATTGACTTCAGAGAGGAAAGGGAGATGGAGAGAGAGATAGAAACAGAAATGATGCAAAGGAATCACTGACTGGCTGCCTTTCTTCCCACATTAGGGTTTGAGCCAGCAACCCAGGCATGTGGGGAATTGAATACTGACCTTCTGATTCATAGGTGAATTCTCAATCTCTGAGCCACACCAGCTGGGCTCCTTTTATCCTTTTCAATTCTATCTGATAACTACCATGCAAATTCCCTTGTGGCCAATCCTAACCTGGAAGCATACAGAGAATGGAATTTGGGAAATGTAATCCAGTTTAGCTAAATTGCTGGAATTTTAAAATTTTTATAGATTAGTCAATTTTTTAAAGTTTTTTTTCTCTTTTGAGTCATCCTTACACTATTAAAATTCCACATTTCCCCCCAATAGTTTTAATTTTGTGTTTAGATATTTGATCCATTTAGACTTTTATTTTTGCAAAATATATGAGGTATGTTTGCAATTTACATTTTTGCTATGTTATTGATTCTATTCATATAATTTATTACATAATACATTTTCCCATTCATTTAAGATGCCACTTATATCGTGTACTAAAGTCCTATATTACCTTAGGTCTATTCCTGTACTTGTCATTTTTTTTAGAGCTTATAAAATGTTATTTTATTTCAACATTTTTTTCTCAGCTTTTTTGAAATGTAACTGACAATAAAATTGTAATATATTTGAAGTGAACACACATGATGATTACATACATTTACACTGTGAAAGGATCCCTACAATTACATTAGCACATCCATCACCTCATATAGTTACTTTTTTTGTGTGAGAACATTGAAGTTCTCTTAGCAAATTTCAATGATGCAATGCAATATTATTAGCCATAGTCACCATCATATACATTAGATCCTTAAACTTCATTCTTCTTCTTCTTTTTTAAAAATGAATTCTTGATAGTTTTTTTCCATTTTTTTTATTGATTAAGGTATTTTAACTAAAAGTTTGCACCTTTTTACCAACCTTGCCCCATTTTTTATAGTTTTTCTAATTTCTTGATTTGTTTATTTAAACAGTGTTCTTTCTTTGGTTTTTAATATATTTACTTAAGGATATAAATTCTCTACTGAACATTGATTTAGTGATAATCCTTTATTCTGGTGTGTGTTGATTTCATTATCTCCTCTTTTCCTCCCACAGATATTATTTATTGTTAGCTTTGTTTCTTTGGTCCACCTGTTTCTTAACAATTTTTAAAAATATTAGGACTTATTTGTAAAAATCATTTTTCTTTAAATTGGACTGTGATTAAATATTATTGTATGAATTATTTATTCTTTTAGAATTTGCTGAATTTCTAGTTTATATATACTCTTTGGGGATGGTGAATGTTTCATGGGCACTTGTGTTCTATCTCTTGAATAATTAAATATATTAAAGTCTCTTATAGCCTTACTTTTCTGTCAAATTAAGTCTATTATAAAATTCAGTAAAATCCACTGTTATCTTATTTCTGCCTGAAATCCTGAACTTTTGGCTGTATGTATCAATATCAGATATTTGGAGCATTAATTAGCATAACTATTATGTCTTCTGGTACCCTTATGATTCAAAATAGGAGTGAGTTATTTTAGCATTTCCCTGTCTGTAATCAATGTAGATAGGTAACTAGAACTGTTTCCTTCATCTCTCACCCCAGCTTTATGGTTTGTCTACAGCCTGCAAATAAAGCTTGCCTGTGAGATTTGTCATTTACCTCTCCCCTGCTTCTTGAATCCAACTCAGGATCACAGAGGTAATGATGCCATACTATGCATCCTACTCTTATTATTTCAAAGAAGGGCTTTTGGATTTATTCCTTAGTGAGTACCCCTTTTCTATGGAGAAATATACTTGTCTAGATTTTCCTATGGTCATGGATTTTATTCTGTCTGCCACTCTCTTATTTTATGTCCACCATTCTTGAAGTCCTCTGATCTAATTTATGCATTAAGAGTTTTGGATATTTACCTTTTTTTTGAAGATAGAATCTATATTTTTATTCTTGTTTTGTTTGTCTTAGAAAGAGATGATATTTGAGAAGAGAAAGTTCCAGATTTATTCTGCTATGTTTAAATAAAAAATACACTTTCTACTTATTTATTTTTCTCAAGGGTTTTGTCTTTCAAATCTCTACTAATAGATTCTTTCACCTAAGACAGGGAGGGGGGGCGTTTTAGAGTGATGATGTCACCTGTCCATATACTTGAGAATGAAGAAAAGCCATGAGGTAAATGTTGTGAGAGAGTTAATAGTCGTGGTGTGTCCTTGGGAATAAGTAAGTCGCTCCTTGGAGAGGTGGGACTTAATAAAGGGCTCAACACATAAAAAGAAATGTATTTTCATTTTTTTGAATAAATATATTGAGAAGAATTATTCTTTATGTCCTTGGATGTTTCCTTGCAGGAACTAATGCAGCCAAAATCTGGGGCCAATGAAACAGTTGTTACTGAATTCATCCTGCTGGGCTTGGTGGAGACACCAGGGTTGCTACCACTTGTCTTTGTGTTCTTCTTCTTTGCCTACCTGCTCACAGCTGGGGGAAACCTCAGTATCCTGGCTGCCATCTTGGTGGAGCCCAAACTCCACACCCCCATGTACTTCTTCCTGGGGAACCTATCAGTGCTGGACATTGGGTGCATCACCATCACTGTTCCCTCAATGTTGGCTCGCCTCTTGTCCCACAAGCGTGCAGTCCCTATGGAGCATGCCTCACACAGCTTTTCTTCTTCCATCTCCTGGTTGGTGTGGACTGCTTCCTATTGACAGCCATGGCCTATGACCGATTTCTAGCCATCTGCCGTCCCCTCACCTACAGCACCCGCATGAACCAGATGGTCCAGAAGATACTGGTGGCTGTGTCCTGGGCTTGTGCTTTCACCAATGCACTGACCCACACTGTGGCCATATCCTCGCTCAACTTCTGTGGTCCCAATGTGATCAATCACTTCTACTGTGACCTCCCACAGCTCTTTCCGCTCTCTTGCTCCAGCACCCAACTCAATGAGCTACTGCTCTTTGCTGTTGGTTTCATAATGGCAGGTACACCCATGGCTCTCATTGTCACCTCCTATGCTCATGTGGCAGCTGCAGTTCTAAGAATCCATTCAGTGGAGGGCAGGAAGAAAGCCTTCTCCACGGATGTGGTTCCCATCTCACTGTGGTTGCCATATTCTATGGTTCTGGTGTCTTTAACTACATGCGACTAGGCTCTACCAAGCTTTCAGATAAGGATAAAGCTGTTGGAATTTTTAACACTGTCATCGACCCTATGTTGAACCCAGTCATCTACAGCCTCAGGAATCCTGATGTGCAGGGTGCCCTCTGGCCGGTGATCACAGGGAAGCGGTTACTGACATGTTAAGGTCTCCAGTCTCACTTCCTTCTTTTCTCTTTTTGGACTAATGGAGAAATTCTCTGGGGCCAGTAGCTAGGACAAAGGATTCAGAACTGCTATCTCTCTTAGCATAGGATTTGTTTATTTATTTATTTATTTATTTTGGTAGGGGAAATAATTATTGTTTCTCTAAAGAAGCCCTGCCCAGCTATAGGCAATAGATAATTACAACTTCAGTCACTGTGAGCTCTCTTTTCTGGTAGAAGTGAAATCTAGGGAGCCCTAAATGCTTACAGGTTCATATCCCACAAAGAATGGCTCTTTGGTTGGTTATCTGATTTTTCCAAAATATCCCTGCAAATTTCCCTACCAGGAAGTCAAGTTCAGATATAGTTGGTGTGTTAATAAACCATAGGCCTAGATATCAGGATTATTTCATTTCTCTCATCAGGCTACTGCAAGTCTAAAAATGCAGCTTATCTCTTTCTATCATATTAAGATGCCCTGAGATATAGAGGGGACAAATGGGGAGCTATATGGTCAAATGTTCTCTAGTAACTCTGGAGATCATGATCCCTGTGTGCAAAAAAAATGTTTTAAAATCCTCATCTAAGGATATATTTAATAATTTTGGAGAGAGGGGAAGGGAAAGAGAAAAATATTGATGCTCCCACTGGGGATCAAAGCCACAATCTAGATATGTGCCCTGACCAGGAATTGAATCCTGCTTGTACAGGGACATGTCAGAGGACACATTCTTCTTCTGTGTCCTCAGAGGTAGGCCCAACTGCAGATCTTGAAGTGACTCCATAATCCAGCTCCTACCTTTTGAAGCATAGGCTAGGAACACATTTGCCCACCCAGTGACTTGGAGGAAGACACAGTTCCACAATCCCATGGTCCCACAGGTAGGCCTCCCAAAATGGTCTGATCATGGTTCTTGCAGAGGCCCTATAACCAATATCCAACTTCAAAGAGACATCTCAGCAGTTTATTGGGACTATCTACAGGCATCCCTGCAAGAATGTTAAATTCTGAATCCTGAAAAGTGCACCCCTGTCAATGAACTCTTCCTATTCAGCCTTACATTCTAGCTACTCCTTCGTTCCTCATGATCCATTCCTATATTACTCCTCTATAAACTGAAGGAACTTCTAGTTTATGCCAGGACATAATATCTAGTGTATTAGTTTCTTATTGCTCCTTTAACAAATAACTATAAAGTTGGTGACTTAAAACAATAGAAATTTATTCTCTCATGGTTCTGGGGCCCAATCCAAAATGGGTCCTACAAGGCCAATTTCAAGGTGTCAGCAGGGAAAGTTCTTCCTAGAAACTCCAGGGGAGAATCCATTCTTTGTCTCCTCCATCTTCTAGTGGCTGCTGGCATTCTTTGGCTTGTGGCGATGTCACTCCAATTTCTATTTCCATACTGCTTTTTTCTCTTTGTAATAAAATATCTCTTTAATTCTCTCTTATGAGGACTCTTGCAATTACTTTTAGGGATCTTTTGGATAATCTAGGATAAGCTCCCCAGCTGAAGACTTCTAACAATCTACAAAGTATTTTTACCATATAAATTCCTGAATTCATTTCAGGAATTCAGACCTAGATATATCTGGGGGCCATTATTCAGGCTGCCACAGCCAGGCATGGAAATGCTTTTCAAGGAGAAATTATTTCCTCTTGGATTATAGATGGGATTTCCCCCCTCAGAGTATGGTTAGAACTAACTCTATTTTTTTCTGGAGGAGCTGTGGAGAAATGAAAGAAGTTCTTGAGGAGGACAAAAATCACCTCCTTTGCATGGTCTTCAGGCAAAAGGAGGTTAACTTCCTCTAGCAAGGGAGCAAAGATACTTTTACCAGTCAAGTTAAGGTGGGAGGGTTCCAAATTCTCATGTTCAACTTCTCAAACATTCCCATTCAGGACTCAGGTCTCACTCTTTCCCTATCAGGGCTCTGAATTTAGCATAGGAGATGCTACATAGTCATCATCCCTTATTCTCTCCTACCCTAACAATTGGCTCAAAGGATTTTTAGCACTGTCTGCCTTGTGGCAGCCTAAGATTCATGTATCATTAAATAATGCCATGGAAGTATCTTGGTTTTCACAACATACCTTGAATTGTTGGCTGGCTGACCTGGGCCCATCACTCTGTTTTGTCAAGACTTCCAAGAAAGTTAATAAAGACCACCTCTTTTTTTTTAAAAAACCCTCCTATTCTTATAATTACCATGATTTTCATAATATTAGTGGGCTAGTACTGATACATAACCCAGTGTTTTACCTTCCACATGCACCTCATCCCCAACTAACATAAGCGAGTAATTATGCTAGAGGTTAACACCAGTCCCACTTTCTCCAAGCAGAGGTGAATGATCCAATTCCAGAATTTCATTTGGAGGATATGTTTACTAGGGCTATCCCATGGCCAATTGTCAGAATTGGGCTCCCATCAAAGCAGAGCACAAAACAAGATGCATATGCAGTTTAAATAGGAAGTCATCTCAGAAGCAAGAGCGAGTTTATTTATTTGGAGGTGGTCCCAGTGAGCAAGACTGAGGCTATGAAGACAGTGACACAAAGAAGGAACTGTTCCTCACTGACGGTCATTACCAAGGTCCCTGCTGTGTACAGCAGAGTCTGGATTTTGCAAAAGCATATAGAATGCCTCTCAGAGTTGCATGGTGAAGAAGCAGTGGGCATTATCCACTGGTTCTTGTATCCTATTTTGAAGTTGTTCTTTACTCTCTGAGTTCCACACGTGCTCAGATATAGTGAGCTTCTCCTCCACTGACTCCCCTTCACCCCTTCCCTCTATTCAGGGCATTAGAAGATTCCAAAGAAGTGGCTACACTCTGTCAACTCACAGTGAGCAGAAACCTATAGGGAACTCTCTAACCCAGCCAAGACTAAAATCAAAAGGGACAAGCAAGACATGAGTCAGAACATCATCTCTGAATGCTTTAATCTACCTCATAGAATTGTTGTGAGGATAGATACAGACTCTAGGCATGTATGGTTCTTTTACATTCCCATGTCTGTAACAAGTACTCATAAATGTTATATACTGTTGAATCTCTATTAGCAGCTTAATGAGTCTTAGTTCATTAATAATCTTCACTAAAAACCTGTGATAGAAGTTATGCTCATTTCACAGATGATGAAACTGAGTCCCAGAAAGATAAAACAGCTTGCACACAAACAACTAGTAACCAGAGGAGCAGGTCTGTCTACAGTGTTTTTCTTCCTGCACCAGGGTTCTCTGCTGGGAGGAGAGACATCTCTTGGGGGATGGGGTATTGGGTAAGTAGTTACTGGTGGGTATAGGGGTTGGGGGAACACATGTCTCCACCTCACACATCTTCTGTTTGCTAATCTATGACCTTCACCAGGGCTTTCCATTTTCAAGGGCCTGGCCTAGATAATCATATTGAAGTATCCATCTTATATAAAAATTGCTGTTTGAAATTTTAACCTAGCTATTTGGCTTCTGTAAGTGTTTGCTTGCTTAAATAATAAGGAAAATGAGACTTTTCTCACTTCAGAGAGGCCATTAAACCTTCCCCAGACAAAATTATCAGTGCTGGCACCAGACCAGGCCTTTGGTTGAGGTCTCAAGGCCTCAGCACATAGGGGCCCTTTAAGAACTTGCAAAGGGGCATGAAACATCCCATATTTGGGAGACAAAGAAGGTAAAAACACATAAATAGGGAAAATTTCTGCATGTTGGGGCCAAGAATTTGAGAAACATTTTCCTTTGGACCTGTGTGTAATACATGTAACTCCAAACTCTCCGAGCATTGTTTGATTATTCTGGTTCTCTGTAACATTATTGGTAGGCACCATCCCTGAGATGCTTCTAGTAGGTATAGCTCTATCACCACTACCAGAATCATTACAGGTGCCCCAAGGCCTAGTTCCAGCAGCCCCCACTAACAAGGCCCTGAGAAGAAAGCACCACACTCTTGAAAACTCATTAGAAAAGTGGGTTTGGAGAAAGTTTCTACCTCTTCGCTTTTCTTCTGGGGCATCCTCTTCATCCCAGGGCTAAGGCAAATTTGAGAATGAGTTTGTCTCTGCTCAAAGGCACCTGCTTGGGGCTGGCCTCTGGGAAAGAAAACACCTCCCTTAGGAAACCTGTATCTAGTCTCCTTTATACCTCTAGTTTACTGGGTAAGTTTAAGGACTTGGGCAAGTCCTGTAGGCCTCAGCAACCCACCATTAAGTGGAATTTATATCACCTGCCCCAACTCCGTGCCATAAGGTCAGGGCAGAGATAAGGCCTTTGTAAAGAAAATCTCACTACCAGAAGGTGTAAGGCATTGTTATTATATTTATGAAGGGCTTGAGTTGTTTACAAAACAACTTGTATCTCTCCCCATCTGTCTCCTCTTTCCTGGGAGGACTAATTTCTGAGGTCTACCCAGAGGATAATACTCAGTGAAAATAGACCTTGGATAGAGAAGCTGTCAGCTTGTTTTTACTCATTTTCCTTTATATGCTGGTAGCTCCTCATTTTCTGAGTAGATTACTGAGTCTGCACAACTTCTAGTTTCTTCCCTGATGCAAATCCACTGACTTCTATGCCTGTGTCAGGGTGAGTATTCTCAGGGATCTTTCCTCTGCTCTTCTGTTGTCATCAGCTCAAACCCAACTCTATATAGTGCAACTGATGCCCCTAAAAAAGGGAAGCCTTCCTAGGGAAAGATCTGGGATGATAACACGGAGGTCCTGGTTCTTCTCTGGCCCCTTTGCCCATGCCCCCCTTTCCTCAATGAAGCCACCTGCTCTCTTGTTAATTTTAGGGGAGAATGTGAAAGTACTCTCTGAGTCTAGTTCACTGCCCAGGACGACTTCCTCAGGCAGCTTGGAACCTTCATTCCAGTCACAGGCCTTGTTGAGCCTTTTTATCACTGGGAGGAACTGGTGGAAGTCCAGAGTAGGGAGCTGTCTTAGCTTGGTGAGGAGAACCTAAGGCTCATTACAAGGCTCCAAGAGTGGTCATACAGGAGGGCTCTTCATGTTCTGCATCATGGTGACCCTGTCAGACCCTCTAGATGTCACTGGATGATTGGAGGTCATCTCAGAATCCCACTGATTTCAGATAAGTTGTACCTCTGGCCACCTAAGGGTTGACAGCAGCTGTTTTGTTGTTCTTCTATCCCTGACTATAACTTACTTGTCTGGAAGGTTTCACTCACCTAAGGGCCTTATTCTTTTGGGTGATTTACATGAAAATAAACTTATCAGTGTGTGAATTGCTACATTTCCTACCTGTTCCATCAAAACTAAGGAAAGCAGTAGTTAGTCCCTGCAGCAACCTTATATCCTGCACATGGCCCTCCCCATCCACTATATCAGACTAATGCATTAAAGTGTCTAGTGCAAATTCCATATTTTCACAATGTCTTCCATAACAATGCCAGCTCATTCTAGAGCCCTCCTTCTTTGATATCCTATAAACACTGGAACCATCATTTATTTATCTAAGAAATATGGATACCTATTATGTGTGAAATATTGTGATAAGTACTGCTATTGGAAAACTGAATCAGTCTACAGAGAAGTAGGGGACATATGCTTTTTAGAGAAGTTACTTAGCTAGAGGGTAAATAGTAATAATGTGTAGTGGTAGCTAAGATCTATCTATCTATCTATCTATCTATCTATCTATCTATCTATCATCTATCCAGAGACAGAGAGAGAACTAGAGACAGGGAGACAAAGGAGAGAGGAGAGGGGGAGATGGAGACTTTTTTTTTTTAACAAAGGATTAATTCATAGCCAGTATTTGAGTCAAGTCTTCATATATTTGGCCATGTGGAGTTGGAGGGAAGATATTGCAGGTAGAGAAAACAACATGAGTAAAAAGGTAAAAAAATCATGGGGTCGTAATCTAGTGTTTATGTTAAAATGGACCCAAAAGGGAAAATGAAAAGTAGTTACTCTTTAATATATGTAAAGAGCTAGAGCTGTTTTTCAACTATTGATTTGTCAATTTGCAAAGCATTTATCAATAGTCAGTTTCATAAATGGTGATTACCCCTGAGAATCCCCCCCTCCCAATCTCACCAAGTATGTATACTTAGAATTTTAAGACTATTTTAGAGTTCACTGCACCCAACTTTTTATCCAGGTGAGCTCAGGCCCTACTCACCCTTTCCCTTTTGATGCTAGTGTGTTCTCTGCAAGGGAATAACATTATTCTTAGTGAAGCTCTAGCTCTGCTTATTCCATGGGCAGTAAAGGTACATAAATATATTTTGACCAGGAGTTTATTATAAGAACTGAAGAACTTAGCTCCATCTGGCTCTATGTATGTGCTTGCTTCATATGGAGACCTCTCCTTAAAGCTATTGGTCAATGGGAGAAATCCAAGATGGCAGCATAGGTAAACACCTACACTGCTGCCTCGCACAACAATTTCAAAACTACAACTAAAAAACAGAACGGACATCATCCAGAACCACAGGAAAGCTGGCTGAGTGGAAATTCTACAACTAGAAGAAAAGAGAAGGGCTCACAGAGACTCAGAGGAGCTGCAAAAAGCTGAGGTACGGAGACGCGCATGTGGTGCCAGAGTACCTGGCTGGCTTTCTCTGGTGGGAGGGAAACGGAGACTCTCAAAGGCATTGAACCCCTTATTCTACGACACTAAACCCCAGATCCAGCCGAAACTCATACGGGGGGGAGTTTGGACTGTGAAAAGGGAGAAGTGCACGGAAACTTAGGGGAGTCGCAAAAGATCAAAGGCCTGGTGGCGGAGCGCATGGCACTGCACGCAGGTCAGACTGCTGATTGTGCTGCTGGCTTTCGCGAGTGGGTGGGGGATAGACCCTCCCAACTGTGCCACTTCTGACTCCACTAAGCCCCTGTTTCGGACGAAACCCTAGAGACCTAGACTCGTGTGGTCCTGCTGCATAGGGGAGCTGGAAAGGCAGCGGTTAGAGGCACAAGGACGGCTCCAGGGATTACCCAGTCACGTGAGACTCAGGGGCCGTGGAGGGCGGGGCCGACTGGAAGGCAAGGCGGTCCCTTAAGCCCTGAGACTCCACCCATCCCAAGCTCAATAGAGGCTTCTTCGGTTTTGCATCTGGTATCATAAGGCTGAATTCAACACAGAAGTTTCCCCGGCATAGTGAAAATGCCAAGACAAGGGAAGGGATCACAAACAAAAGAAATGGAGGAAAAAAAACGACTGGATATAGAGTTCAAAACCACACTTATAAGGTTTTTCAAGAATATGCTAGAAAAGATGGATAAATTTAGTGAGACCCAAGAGGAGATGAAAAAGGTCCAACTAAAGATGATAAAGGACCAAATAGAAATTAAACATACACTGACTGAAATAAAAAATATTATACAGAGTCCTAACAGCAGACTAGAGAAAGGCAAGGATCAAGTCAAAAATTTGAAATACAAAGAAGCAGAAAACATTCAACTGGAAAAGCAAGAAGAGAAAAGAATCCAAAAATGTGAAGATAATGTAAGGAGCCTCTGGGACAGCTTCAAGCGTACCAACATCAGAATTGTGGGGGTGCCAGAAGAAGAGAGAGAGCAAGATACTGAAAACCTATTTAAAGAAATAATGACTGAAAACTTCCCACATCTGGTAAAAGAAATGGACTTACAAGTCCAGGAAGCACACAGAACCCCAAATAAAAGGAATCCAAAGAGGACCACACCAAGACACATCATAATTAAAATACCAAGAGCAAAAGAGAAAGAGAGAATATTAAAAGCAGCAAGAGAAAAACAGTTCATTACCTACAAGGGAGCACCCATACAACTGTCAGCTGATTTCTCAACAGAAACAATGCAGGCCAGACGGGAGTGGCAAAAAATATTCAACGTGATGAATAGCAAGAACCTACAACCAAGAATAATCTATCCAGCAAAGCTATCATTCAGAATCGAAGGGCAGATAAAGAGCTTCACAGAGAAGAAAAAGCTAAAGGAGTTCATCAACTCCAAACCAGTATTATATGAAATGCTGAAAGGTACTCTTTTAGAAGAGGAAGAAGAAAAAGGTAAAAGCCAAAAAATTATGAACAACAAATACATATCTGTCAACAAGTGAATCTAAAAATTAAGTGAATTAAAAATTTGATCAACAGAATAAACTGGTGAATATAATAGAATCAGGAGCACAGAAAGGGAGTAGACTGATAATTCTCAGGAGGACAAAAATCATAAAGCATCAAACAGACTGTGAAATTACAGCAGAAAGATTAAAGTTAGGTGAGGTAGATAAGCGATCAATCAAAGGACTTGTATGCATGCATATAAGCATAACCAATGATCACAGACACTGGGGGGTTGGGGTATGCCTGGGAGAGAGGGGGGGCAATGGGGAGATATGTATAAAAAATTAATAAAATTAAAAAAATAAGAAAATAAGAAAAAAAAAGCTATTGGTCAATGGATCATACCCAGGGCAAAGACAAGTGGAGACTAGTGGCCTCCACTAGCAGCAACCATCTAGGGTTGCCTCTAGCAGCAACCATCAGGTAGGTTATGTTGCAAATTTTATTTCCAAGGCAAGTATCAAATACTATAAAATAAATCATTTAAAATTAAGGTGTTATTCAAAGTCTAGGGTAAGAGCTTAAATAACACCAACAACACTGGCAATTTATTGACTAAGAGATTTTGAATTTATATTTCAGAGAATGTCTTTTACCTGGGGAAAATGTACTTGGCTAGTGTCAGATGTCCACAATGATGGTGTTTGTCTCCTTGACTCTTGCCATATCTTTGCTTCATCTTCACTTTTTCTAAAATCCTTGAAACTAGGTTATATTTTAAAATACAATCTAGTTTTACTGGGAATATCATTATATTTTTATTTTAAAATCTGCTTATTGGTTTGGAATAATCCCTCAGAGTAAAATGGGAAAATTCCATCTTAATCTTAGTACATCAAAGAGGAATTCTGCGTTTATCTTAATGTATTTTCCCAAGTATTCTGGCCCTTTCAATATAAAGAGTATGAGTCCTAACTGGTTTGCCTCAGTGGATAGAGTGTCAGCCTGTGAACCAGAATCCCAGGTTCGATTCTGGTCAAGGGCATGTACCTTGGTTGTAGGGAGTGTGCAAGAGGCAGCTAGTTGAATCCATGTTTCTCTCTCATCAATGTTGCTAACTCTCTATTGATCTCCTTTCCTCTCTGTAAAAAAATCAATAAAATATATTTAAAAAAAATAAAGACAGTATGGGAGGGACAGGGGATACAGGGGATAGGGGTTTAGGGCATTTCAGGTGAGAGTAGGATAGAGGCTTTGAAGTTGTGGGAGGTCAGTGAGTGAGGTAGTGAGGAGTGTGAAATCATCAGCTGGAGCACTGGGAACTTATCAGGGAGTTGTGAACATAGTTGGTTCAAAACATTTATGTTGAGTAAATTCATAAGGTGGACTGATGCTTCCACACCCGAGACATCCCCTTAGAGGTCCAGAAGCTGTGACCAATGAAAATGCTATTACTGAGTTCATTCTGCTGGGCCCTGTTGAAACAGAGAAGCTGCAGTCTGTGGTCTTTGTGCTCTTCCTCGTTGCCTACTTTCTCACAGTTAGGGGAGACCTCAGCATCCTGGCTGCCATCTTGGTAGGGCCCAAACTCCACACCTTCATGTACTTCTTCCTGGGGAACCTATCAGTGCTGGGCGTTGGGTGCATCACTGTCACTGTTCCCACAAGTGTGCAGTTCCTTATGGAGCCTGCTTCATACAGCTTTTCTTCTCCTATCAGTTGGCTGGTGTAGACTGCTTCCTATTGACAGCCACAGCCTATGACTGATTCTTGGCCATCTGCCAGCCCTTTACCTATAGCGCCCTCATGAGCCATTCAGTCCAGTGGATATTGGTATCTGTATCCTGGGTATGTGCCCTCACCAATGTGTTGACCCACACTATTGCCCTAACTACACTCAACTTCTGTGGTTCCAATGAGATCAATAACTTCTACTGTGTTATCTCATAGCTCTTTCAGCTTTCTTGTTCTAGTACCCAACTCAATGAGCTGCTGCTCTTTGATCTGGGTTTCCTTATGACAAGTCTACCTGTGGTTCTCATAATTACCTTCTACATTCAAGTGGAAGCTGCAGTTCTAAGAATCAGCTTAGTGGAGGGCAGGAA
Organism: Lasiurus cinereus; assembly: GCA_011751065.1. Classification (NCBI taxonomy): domain Eukaryota; kingdom Metazoa; phylum Chordata; class Mammalia; order Chiroptera; family Vespertilionidae; genus Lasiurus; species Lasiurus cinereus. The sequence goes on along the minus strand of JAAGEH010000331.1, from coordinate 343,292 downwards.
GAAAGCCTTCTTCACATGTGGCTCCCATCTCACTGTGGTTTGCCTCTTCTATGGAACCAGTATCTTCAATTACATGCGTCTGGGTATAGAGGAGGCTTCAGACAAGGATAAAGTGGTTGGGATTTTCAACACAGTTATCAACCCCATGTTGAACCCACTTATCTACAGCCTTAGAAACCCTGATGTTCAGGCTACCCTGTGGCAGGTCCTTGTGGGGAGGTGGTTGCTGACCTGAGGGGTGACAAAGTCTCTCCTTTTCTGCCTTTTTTGGGTTGAGGAAAATTTCCCATGAAGTCAGTAACTAGAGAAATGATTATGAACCATTCATTTATAGATCCTCATGTTGAAAAATTTTGTGAGATGTGTTTGTCCTGCAAAGAAACCCTGCATAATTTATTCATACAATAAACATGTATTGAATTGTTTCTATGAACCAAATGCTCTTCTAGGGCACTGGTGAACAAAATAGACAAAGTATGTACACTCATGCAACTCACATTCTAATGAAGGAAGAAAGAAAGAAATGAAATAAAGGAGCATCATATATGATAGATCATGTAGTGATACATACTATAGAGAAAGATAAGTAGACATGAGGTTAGGATCTGCAAAGCAAGTGTCCCTGGCAAGTTGTTACCTTGTTTCTAGCTATGCTCACTTTCCAGGTATAGTTGAAGCCTTGGAAGCCAAGTAGTTCTGGGCAGCAAGGACAGATTATTTGCTTAATCACTCCTTAATCACCTATAATATCACTGTGAAGTTGTTCTTGTGAGAAATGTGAGGTTCCGTCTAGAAAAGAGTGTAGAAAGCTGTTTTAAACCAGTGCCAAGAAATATCCTATTCTACTGTTCACCTTTCACCTACAAGAAAATCAGTTCCTTCTTTTTATTGACATAGAAATCCCTTAGGATGACTAGGGGACAGTTAGGGCCTGGAGAGAGAAATAGCCTATTAAATAAAAGCTACATTAACAAATAAATGACATATATTTAGGTCAAAAAAGGTATGCTTCATCTCCCCCCTCTGCCATATTTTCTCTCTAATTGAGTCATCTTCCTTACATATATGGTAAAGCCTTTGAAAGAATAAAACATTTATGCTCCAACCAGATACCAAGAGTTTTCAATGTAGAATGTCCAACATAACCTTCTCCTCCAAAGTCTTACTTTTCTTTTCCAAACCTCCTAGTTCAGAAAATATCCACGATGTACTCCCTGGGAGTGATGCTTCTTTCTGAATTTACTTTCAGGATTAGTAAAAAAGTGCCACTCCAACCCAGAGAATTTCCCCTTCTTGGTGTTCATCCAACCTCAGCTCATCCATTCCTGATTTGTCTCTTTTCTCCAACCTCCATTAGAAGACTACTTACCCTGTCCTGGACATTCTACTGTGATGTCCCTCAGCTGTATCACTCCTAAAACTGTCCCAGGGCTACACCTGGAGCTCATCTGCTCAGTGATCTCTTCTTGGAGCCAAGAAACTGGAAGAATGAGCTGAAATGGGATGGGGAAAAAGACATGAGAGTGAGCAGTGGGACCGAATTGGGTGTGAAGGCATGAAGATGAGATGTGAGGATATAGGGAGGGATGGGATAGGATGGGGAGCAAAAGGGAAGCATGCCAAGGCCTGGGGGGTAATAGATTACCCTTTGGGGTAATAGGTAAGATGAGTCAGCAGGGCAGTACTAAATGCTCAGAGGCTAATGAAGTGGAAAAAATGGTAGTAGTAATGCTCCCAAAATATTGTCTGGGTTCTGCCTTAAGAAACAGTTCATCCAGAATATAGTAACCAAAGGTAGTTAAATGTGAAGAGCCATGAAGAGATGGTCTGCTTCTGAGTCCTTATGGAGTAGGTAGAAACAAGTCTGCCTACAGAAAGGAAGTCTCCAAGGTCACAGAGCAGCGGTTACAGTTCACATGCCTAGTTTTTCCTTCAGGTGAATTTTGCCTCCACAGTGTCTGCAGAACCAAGAGTCAGGAAGGTGACCCACTTGCCCTCTGCTCATTAGACCGTATGGGCAGGCACTGCCCGCATAGGCAGGAGGCTGGTGACTTTGATGGCCTAGGGCTGCTGTGGAGGATAAGCTAGCACCAAAACATATCTTCCCTCCCTCCCCCAAGTCAGTCCTCCCCTGACCTTCTAAAGTTGTCAGCTAGCCAGAGGAAGTATTTTCCAGACAACTTTGCATCATTATTCTTTTAGTAAAACTTAAACATTTTTTTTCCTGTTGGGAAGGTGGGGGCTAACAATAACATCAAATTTGCTATTTATTACATGGCCACAGCTAAAGGGACATTGTTCTACAGACACTGTGGAGTTGGAGAGAATGAGCTCGCTCACAGGCAAAATTCTTCTGAAGGAAAAACCAGGCATGTGGGCTGTAACCGCTGCTCTGTGACCTTGGAGACTTCCTTTCTGTGGGCAGACTTGTTTCTACCTACTCCATAAGGACTCAGAAGCAGACCATCTCTCCATGGCTCTTCACATTTAACTACCTTTGGTTACTATATTCTGGATGAACTGTTTCTTAAGGCAGAACCCAGACAATATTTTGGGAGCATTACTACTACCATTTTTTCCACTTCATTAGCCTCTGAGCATTTAGTACTGCCCTGCTGACTCATCTTACCTATTACCCCAAAGGGTAATCTATTACCCCCCCCCCCCCAGCCCTTGGCATGCTTCCCCCTAAACATTCATCCTAACCCTTAAGAGTGCTTTTTATTCTTTTTTTTTTAGAAATTGTTTCCTATGTTCTGCCTCTCCTCCAAGACCAAAAAGTTTAGTTAACAATGGATATCAGCTTTTTGATATGTAACTTGTAAATGTTTCTCTAGCTTCCCTCAATTTAATGGATGTATATTTGGCTAAACAGATGTGTTATTTTATGTGGTCAAATCTTTCTTCTCATCATGCTTTTTTATTTTGTGTCTCATTTTAAGTGGAAAGGATGTTTTCCATCTTATCAGGAAGATAGGCTAGGTTGTATCGTGCTAATAAAACCCTAAATCTCAGTGGTTTGCAGCAGCAAACGTTAATTTCAGAGTTGTCAGAAACCAAACATTGTTCTAACTAAATGGATGTAAACAGGAAACCAGAAGGCTGGTCAACCTTAATTACTCTGAAAGATCAGAGCTAATTGCTCACTGTTTAGATGAAAATATTGTTAGCTGAAGCATCCTCTACCTATTTGTTTCAGGTTCATTTTTGTTTTGTTATTTCCTGCCTAAAGGCTAGCGGTGTGTCCCAAAGCCTTAATAAAAAAAGAGAAAGGCCAGAGCAAGTGGTAGTCCTTTCCACTAGAAGAAGGCTCCCGCCTGGCCCCCCAATATTGCCAAATTAATATTTTCTAGTCTCTCATTTTGTTTGCGTGCGGCCTCCTTCAGAACCCGAATCCTGAACCGGGAACCCTGAATCACATGGGACGTGGAAAGGGACTCCCACATCTGGCGCCCAACAGGGGACGCAAAAAGAGGTGTCCACATCTGGCGCCTAATCGCAGGATGTCTGGAGGAGAAGGTATTTTTCGCCTAAGAGCTAAGGAAGGAAAATTCACCAAGGAAAATGGTGAGGGAAGATTCACCTAGGAAAAGGTGAAGGGAATTCAACGTATGCAAAGCCCACGGATTAACTACAGAGTCACGATCTGTAAGTTGGGTGGGGACGTCTTTTGCAGCCAGGCTACTGGGGAAGAATTAGGTTATAAATATAAAGTAAACTTTATTATAGACTTTTGGTTTGCATGCTTAAATAATGTGGTTTCTTGTTCAAATTAAAATCTTAGTTTGCATTTGGAATCTGAAATCTGTAACAAGTGAAACTCCACTGCTGAAACCACCTCTGGTGTGGAGAAATTCAAAGGTGGCAGGAGAGGGCAAGGCTCTCTGCTCTCCTGCAATGAGATTACTTAAGGTTTTGTTTAAAAATTATAAGCTAACTCGCAGGGAAATGCTAATCTTGGCCAAATTAGGTGCTAGTTATTACTTTGGAAAGCGAAAAAGAAAGAAAAAATTTAAGATCTGTCTTTATCTTTTAAGCGTGAAAAGAAATTTGGCCAGATCTGTTACTGATGCTTTCCTCTGAAGTAAGTAGGATGTGGGGGAAGGGAGAGACACTGTGGCAATCCAGTATGAAAGTCCATTCTTCCAGTATACTAATCTAAAGTCTCCTTTCTCACCATGAAAAAGTTTTAAAAATTTAGAGATGTGTCTGGAGTTTCTGTACTCGTGAGGAGAGAAGCCCGGCTTAAAAAGAAATGTGCACAATTATCCACCTTTCTGGATATAGTAGACAGGGTTTTAAGCTGGAATCTCTCTGCAAAAGCTGCAGAAAAAGAAAAACCCAGAACTGGTCTTTATTTTTTAAGAAAAAAGGCGTAAAGGAACCAAAAGGAGATTTCGTGTTATTAACCAAGATTTTCAGCTAAATGCAAATTAAATTGGGAGAAAATAAAATTTCTTTAATTAGGAATTCAAAATATGTTATTTATTGGCCTAATTAAAAAGAATTTGTGATTTCCAACTGGAAAACATACATAGTATTAAAATAAGCCAAAGGAAAATCATTTGGGCAAAAATAAAAAGGATCTAAAGTCAAATTTATAGAAAAAATTCCTTTACTAACTTTTGGTGGAGAATGTTTGTATATTTTCAGAAAAACAGCTCCAAGACCATGTGAATTCCTACAACAGAGAATGCTCCAGCTATGAACACAAGAGGAGAAACGGTCCAGAGATGAAAAATGCTGACGACACCTTGCCATCCTAGCAGTCAGCAACTGTGCATCGATCCTGGTTGCCCAGGACCAAACCAGAGAGGGTCAGGCCTGCATTGCCACCGTTTGTCCACCATCCATAACTGAAATATCATTGCTAACATGTACACTCAAAAAACTGTTGGACATTGAAACTGGGACTCAAAGTACTATTGGCCCAGAAAGAAACTTACTCCAGACTTATTCATTTACCTCTTAGCATAGCCATTGTTGCTTGTCTTATTTTTTGTTCTTAATATTTATATCTAGTCTGCAGATGCAAGATTTTTTAAAGGAAAGAAAATGGGGGAGATGTTGGAAACCAAACATTGTTTTCATTAAATGGGTGTAAACAGGAAACCAGAAGGCTGGTCAACCTTAATTGCTCTGAAAGGTCAGAGCTAATTACTCACTGTTTAGTTGAAAACATTGTTAGCTGAAGCATCCTCTACCTGTTTGTTTCATGTTAATTTCTGTTTTTGTTATTTCCTGCCTAAAGGCTAGGGGTGTGTCCTAAAGCCTTAATAAAAGGAGAGAAAGGCCAGAGCAAGTGGTAGTCCTTTCCACTAGAGCAGTGGTTCTCAACCTATGGGTCTTGACTCACCTAAGACTATTGGAAAACACCTATTTCCCATGGTCTTAGGAACCAACACACCGCTCCTCGGTGCAGCAAAATGTAGCAATGTAGTTTACTGTTGTCATATGAAGACTGTTACCCATGCTACACCACGATTCAAGACAAAATTTCATTTATTTGTAATTAGAAATAAATATTTCACAATATACAATTACATATTGTTTTTGTGATTAATCACTATGCTTTAATTATGTTCAATTTGTAACAACGAAAATACATCCTGCATATCAGATATTTACATTACAATTCACAACAGTAGCAAAATTACAGTTATGAAGTAGCAATGAAAATGATTTTATGGTGGGGGTCACCACAACATGAGGAATTTTTTTAAAAATATATTTTATTGATTTTTTACAGAGAAGAAGGGAGAGGGACAGAAAGCCAGAAACATCGATGAGAGAGAGACATCGATCAGCTGCCTCCTGCACGCCCCCCACTAGGGATGTGCCCACAACCAAGGTACATGCCCTTGACCGGAATCAAACCTGGGACCTTTCAGTCCGCAGGCCGATGCTCTATCCACTGAGCCAAACCGGTTTTGGCAACATGAGGAATTTTATTAAAGGGTCACAGCATTAGGAAGGTTGAGAACCACTGCACTAGAGGAAGTCTCCCGCCTGGCCCCCCAATATAGCCAAATTAATATTTTCTAGTCTCTCATTTCGTTTGTGTGAGGCCTCCATCAGAATCTGAACCCTGAACCGGGAACCCTGAACCATGCGGGACGTGGAAAGGGGCTCCCACAAAGAGTCATGGAACTTCAATGATCATGGATCTGAAAGGAATTCCTTTTTTTTTTCTGGATTGTTCATCTTTTTTCTTCTTGTAAGAATGAGAGTAAGGACTTCTAAGCTTTTCTATGACAATATTTTATTTGACAATGGCCTGTGGTGAACATGACTTCCATTTCCCCCTTTTTAACAGCTGTCAATTTCCACATCCAGCTGGTTCTGGGGAGTGTGATTCAGGGACCCAGAATGCAGGTATCAGCACATCTCACTAGCCTGATCACAGAGATGATAGTTGTATGTGGACATGTGATTTCGTTAGTTTAATAAAAATTTTTAAATTAGACCAGAAAAAAATTCTGGATGTTCTCAATTAAATTAGAGCAGCTGGAGAGCCAGATAAAGAGACCTAGCAGATAGCCTGTTAATAGCTGGGAGTCAGTGGATTGAAGGGTCTTAAGTTAAATTCCAGGCAAAGGCATGTACCTTGCTTGCAGGAAGACTGGATCCCTGGCTCTGGTTGGGGCATGTGTGGGGTACAACCAATTGATGTGTTGAAGCATAGTGGACCATCCTTTGGCAAAATTGCCATTTGAACTGTTCTTTTATTCTTAGTCACTTATTCTGTAGGAAACTCTGTTATTTTCAGAATGTAAAATAACTTTGTTTTTAGCTTGAATAGAAAAGATAAAATTGTCTGACCTTGCAAGATAGCCATCTAACTGATACTGATATTGATGCCAGGTGCCTGTATAAGTATGATACTCAAGGTTACAGGTGTTTGTATAGATATAATATGTACTCAATGTTACAGGTGTCTGTATAAATATGATATATACTCAAGGTTGTAAATTGTCTGTAAAAATAACTTACACAAGGACCCAAAAAGATATTAAAAAGAGAATGCTTCCTCCTTCGGGTGTTCAGAATTTGACAGAGGTAATCTGTTTTGAACCTAACGTGCAATAAAGATGACTCCTAACTAATTGGCCTATTTAATGTATCTTGTCCAGCTCGCTGATTTGCTATACAAGTCTCTCTCTCTCCCTCTCCCTCTCTCTCTCCCATTCACTCTCTAAACAACAATGGAAAAATATCCTCCAATGAGAATTAATAACAACAAAAACAGCTGGGAGCCAGCTCACAAAGGACTGCTCCCATTTCTGAGTGTCAGTTGGAACTCTGAATTAACTTCCAGGCAGCTATTTCCATGATGATCTAAAAGAGAGAAAGAATACCTCTATTTTTAGTAGAATGTTAACCAGCCTGTGTTGCTAAAGAAACCCAATGTTACTTTTGCTTTTGCCTATTGCAGTTAAGAGTTCCCACAGCTTTCTCTCCTTTTTGAACCTTACCAGGCAAAAAAACCCCAAATAAAATAAAAACCACAGTTTGTGTCCCTCTCCAGGTGAAAATGTAGGGGTGGACTTGTAGAGGTCGTATTTGAAAAAACAGACCAACACTGAACAATGAAAACTTTTGGCCCAGCAAATGCACTTCACCAATTTTGCCAAAGGAAACAATCAGCTAAGTGAACAAAACTTAAGACATTTACTATGATGTTGCAAACAATGGGAAAAAACTGGAAGCAACTTTATATTGAATTCTGAGAAACACATTAAATGAATTTGATAGATTTATTGAATTGCATAGTTAACTACTGCTTCAGCATTAAGTTGTAATACAGCCGGATATTTACTACCAGATATTATTCTGTAAAAAGCAAGTTTCAAAATAATTTGAATACGGTAATTTGATTTAGCTGAGATCAAAGTTTAAAATTTAAATACAGGTAATTATTTTTTGGCTTATTTTTACTTGAATATTTCTAAAATAAAGCATATTTTTTGGTTTAATAAAAACAATAAAAGTTAAAAATAGTGAACATTCAGTGGTATCTCATTGCCTACACAATATATTCCAAGCTCTTCAACAAGGCATTGGTGGCCTATCCCCCACTATGTTCTCCTCAGCCACAGGGCTTGCTGTGGCTTGGTCACCAGTTACACTCAGCTGGGACAGTCTCTACTCACTTTGGGTGTTCCCACCCTCATTGTCTTTTTGTCCAGCTGTTCTGCTGCATAACAGCTACACTGACTATGGGTCAGGCCTTTTCTAAGGGCTTCTGCACATTATCTCATTTAATCCTCACAGATGTCCTCCGAGGGACACAATGCTGTTGTTCTCAGTTTACAGGGGAGAAGAAGACACTTAGAATGGTGAGGTGACTTCCACAAACACCCAAGGGGTGAGAAGAGCTGTTCAAGGCCAAAGGTAATACTCCCTCTACACTATGCTTCCTCTCCTTTCAGAGTGAACTTATTTTCCCCTGGCTACTTTTACTGCATGACTCATCAGCATTCCTTAATCTTAGCTCAGCTGTCACCACATTAAGGAAGCCATCCCCAAATCCTCCATAATGTGGTCTTCTCCCCTGTCCATCATGAGCTCCTGATTCATGTTTGGAACCCCATATGAGGTGTCTAATAGGCACTGGTCATTAACAATGGAATGAAGTGAAACTTATCAATTCAGCTGTTTCAAAGTCTAGGTCAGTGCTGGCTCCCCTGCATCATCTATAAAGAATTGCTCTCCCTTCCCAATTGCCACCTTCCAATGATGCATCTTTTTATCTGTTACTATCCCTTTTCTAGGCAGTGTACAGGGCAGTTGAACGTAAGTAGAGATTGAATTTCCCTTTTATCTCCTTCCTATCTACTGCTTCTACCACCACTCCTGTTCAGGAATATGCTGATATGCTTGTGAGTTTCATTTCAATTGAAGAATGGAGTTGTTGCAAGGGTAATGAAATGAAGAGCCACAGTAATGTTACAGAAAATTGGAATAATCAAACAATGCTCAGAGAGTTTGGAGTTACATTTATTACATGTGGGTCAAGAAAAGAATGTCTCTCAAATTCTGGGCCCAACATGCAGGAATTTTCTCTATTTTTATGTTTTTACCTTCTTTGTCTCCCAAATATGGGATGTTTCCTACCCCTTTTGCAAATTCTTAAAAAGCTCCTATGTGCTGGGGCCTTCAGACCTCAACCAAAGGCCTGGACTGGTGCCAGCACTGATAATTTTGTCCCAGGGAATAATGGCCTCTCTGGAGTGGGAATAGTCTCATTTTCTTTATTATTTAAGCAAGCAAACATTTAAAGAAGCCAAATAGCAAGATTAACATTTCAAACAGCAGTTTTTATATAAGATGGATGATGCATTTCCCACTGGTTTTATGTACATGAGTCAAATCATTGACTCTTGGTCATTGTCAAGAAGGGAGTTATATTTATCCCTGAGGACTATAATTTTAATATTCTGCCTAATAAAGTTAGTGGGCCTACTTATATGATAAGGGCCCCAAATGAGGGCCAGAAATAATCTTTAGAGAATCTGAAAAGTCCTGGACTCTATTTTTCCTGGGCTGTCTTAAACCGGGTGTGATGAAGCCACATTGGGATTCTGTTGACCTTGATTGCTGTTGAGGTGGTCCTTTCCAGGTAGGAGTCAGTCCTTAGGTTGCAAATTTCTTTACCCAAACAAAGTCACCAGGATGGAAGAGATGAATTCGATAAGAAGTTGGTACAGGCAGAGCATCTCAGATGTGCTTCTGGATAGCTTCTGTAAAGTCTGTAAGAACTTTAATAAAGAGTGGTTATGGATTTCAGATTTTCTAGATTGGGTAGATCAGGGTCTAGAAGAGACACTAGAATCTATAGAGGCCCCACTTGTTTTAGGGCAGCCTCCTGGACAGCTTCATCTGTGACCCGGTTCCCTCTTGCTTCTGTGGAGACCTTGTAAATAGCACTATGTACATCATGAGCCATTGTAAATGCATCCTTGCTCTCAGTATAAATTGTTACTGATTTTTCTTTTGTCTACCAGAGAGCCTAAAACTGGGTGACTCGAGTGTTTGACATCCAGTACTCTAGTGTGTTCTGGAGTAAAGCCTCTACCTCATGTGGGGCAGTTAGGATTAGTTACTGCCCTAGAGTTAACTTATTTGCTTTTTTGATAAGAATAGCTGTGGCTGCTACTGCCTGGAGACAAGTATGTTATCCAAATATAAAGGGGTCAAGTCTTTTGGACAAAAAGGCTACTGGCATTTTCTAAGGGCTGAGAATTTGGAAGAATACCCCTTTGGCTATGCCCCTTGTCTCACATATATAGAGATGGAAAGATTTAGTTACATCTGGTAACACTAGGTGGCCCGTCGTCCTTGCTCTGATTATGTCTGTCTAACTGCCTAATATATTACCTCAAGGATCTTGGCTCTGAATTCTTTTAGGAAAAATGGATGCTAAATTTCTTCTGTAGCTGCTTCATGCTGAGAAGGGAGGGAGTTTTCCTCAGAGCTAAGAGATCCTTGCTGTCTGTCAGAGGGATGATGAGGCCTGGGCACAGAAGGAGGTGGGCTTGTGACCAGGCCGAGATAAACTGTAACAAATGGTCCAGTGGAAGGGAAAGAAAACATTTCAGTTTTAATAACCTCTATTGAAATAGAAGTTTTTTTTTCCTTAAAATTACCTCTATGTTTATTAAAAGAGCCAAATCAAGACCAGTTTACCTATTGTATTTAATTTGGCCTGATTGTTTGCATAAACACAACAAGAATGGTAACTAACTACCTTTGCCAGAATTTCATGATTGAATTTTAGTGTGCCCCATAGGGCTAGAAAGCCAAGCCATCCAGCTGCTGTCTGACCTTGCCTGCAGTATCTGCTGAGTTAGCTGAATGCATCACCTGCAGTGACTCCACTTAGACCCATGTCCTATGTTTTAAGGCCCATCTCAGTAGCCCTCCTACTCATTGCAGCCTAGAGTGCTTGGGGGTTCTGCAGGGATGCAAAGGTGTCCTTATTGCTCCGCTTCTATTATGACCAACCGCCAGTGGTGATAGGGCATGGGCCTGATGCTTCAGCATCAGCCATTTTCAGGGCTCCCAAGCCAGATACCAGGCTTTTCCTTGGCACTCTTATTGGCTTCAAGTCTTCAGAGTTCAGACTGGGCTCTTTCAAACATGATACTTCAAAGTTTCCAGTTAATGAAACCACTATTGGAAACTGGACTTATTTTATTTATGCAAAGAAATGTATTGCCATGATTTATTAAACATTGCCAAATTTCAGAGGAATTATATAAGGAGAAAAATATACTGACCTGCTTTAAGATCTTCTGATTTTCCTTGTCAGTCCTTTCTAGGGATTCTTCAGAGTAATATATAACTGTCTTCAAATGACAAGGAGAAATTCAAAATGTATCTATATTGAAGTAGACAATTATAGCTGTCCTAGTAGTAGGGTGTCCCCTACTTGACTTGTCCTTAAAAGTTCATATGGTCTCTGGGAGGGGTAACATACCCTCTGAGAAAGGACTAAGGGAGCTTTATTGATTTACAGGGTCTCACATGGCACAGGACCTCACAAGTTCAGTAATTCCTGTGACAAAAGGCTAGTACTTACCACTTCCCTCTGTTTCAAACAGGCCTTCCCCAGTTTCCTAAAGTTGAGGTTTGTGCCACACCTGACATATATATGGTCACACAAGGTCTGCAAGACAGTATATAGACTGCCAACTGTCTTTCAATAGAGACCAAAACTAGATGGGTATTTTTCTTGTACATTTGGGCAACTGCCCTTTTGACAACTGCACTCAAATCTGTAAGGTTAGTGCAATATTATTAACATAATGAAGTACAATATTGGCACTGTGGCCACCTAAGGTAGTTAAATCTTCTGCTACCATATATGACACATGGTAAGGTTATACAAATATCTTAGGGAGGTGACTAAAGTCTATTCTTGACCTTCTCACTCAAAGAAAAATTGTCATTGTCTTTCTGAAGTCAGGTACATGAAGACACAGGCATCATCTAAGTCTATTATACAGTTTTCTACAGGCCACTATTAGTGTTGTGCATGGTGGCCAGTTCTTCTTTCTAGCCACAAATATGGCCTAATTTCCCTAAAATTTATCCTGGCAAGGGAAAAAGTTGTTTTTCTGTAACAGACAGCTTAACCCCTACTTAACTGGGCTTGGACATCTGCCTAGAAAGCCGTAATTTATAAGTTTAACATGTGGCCTTAGGTTCTTCCAACCCAATAGAGTTTGTGCCAGTCAGACTCCTCATCTCTTGGGGAATCTCAAAGTCCTGAAAGCTCCCTGGTCCAGGGAGAGTGCCTTTCCTTTGCTCTTTGACTTTAAGCTGCCAGAGTTGCAATTAGAAACAGCTTTTCATATTGCAAAGCGCTTCTGTGATAGTGGCTTGGGTATTAGGCCCCTTGTCTTTCCACCAGTCCCCTTGTGGCAAAGCAGTGACCAGGCCTCTCCCAAGAGTGTGTACTGGAAAAATATCTCAATTCCTCCTCTTCCAGCAGCAACAGGTACTGAACCTTTTCAATACATTTGCAAACAGGGAACTTTCACTAGATCTATCTGCTGCTTTCACAGATTCCGGGCCTGCTGCTCTATTCCTGGGGCTGCCCGAAGGCCAGTAGCAGTCACTGGCCTCTGGTTTAATTGTTGTCGCCAGCAAGCCAAAGGCCTAAGTCTTGTATTGCTTGTTGTAAAGTGCTCATTACTCACTGGGCAGCAGCGGGGCAGCTCTAGATTTAGGTAAATGCCTGTGTCCTCCGCTTTTCACCAGGGTAGCTAGATTAATTATGCTTGCAGAAAACTTGAGACCTTGAATCTAGTGAAGTTCTGATAAGACACCTGGACCAGACCGCAGCGCCAGCAGAGTGGTCTGCAGTCAGTAAAAATCAACAAAAACCTCTCTCTCCCTGCTTCATAATTAACTGCCAACACCTTCCACCCCCTTTTCTGCATCAACCATTTACTCTGTCCTGAAACAAAGTGGTCTGAGATCCTGTATATTTAGGCCTTTTACATTTAAGGATATTTTTTCCTTTCCATAATTGTTGTTTTCCTTCATAGACTTTTCCTTTTTATTTTAAGTCCCTAGCGTATCTTTAAACTTTCACTTTTTATCAACTTTTGATTCTACTGACCATTCCTGTTCCCCAGTCCAATTGCTTGTCTCCTTTTCCTATTGTGAGTCAGAGGAAGACAATTCCGACCGAGGGGAGAAATAGAAACAATGGGAATTTCAGAGAAAACTACAGACTACTGCTGTAGTAGTATTCCCCTTTGAAGGCTGAGGTCTAACCTGGGGAGAAAAATGACTCTTAGTCAGCCTGGAAAGATAGCAGATGAGGATAAGGGTGTGTAGGGAGATTTCTTGCAAACTAAAAGCCTGGATGACCTCCTAAAAGAAAAGATCTTTAATCCAGTTACAGATACTATCAGAATCAGGATGAGGGAGGAAGGGAAAGACTAGGTTATGTACTTTATGAGGATTCTAATAACTGAAAACAGCAAGTCAAACAAAACATATAACCACAAAGACAACATACTACACAAGACACACAACTAGGGTTAATGGGGTCCATAAACAGTTAATAATAACTTCAGTCTTAGTTCCTCCTCCAGTGATTCACGTTGAACTATGATGTCACAGGCAGGGCCAGGGCCTGTAAATCTCTCTGCCCTGGAGAGCTGTAAACCCTGTCCCTATAAGTTTCTGACCACCAAAAGAGATAAGAAAGCCATAAATAAAAGTTATTTGTTCTTTGAAATGACACAATTTATATCTTTAACCCTAGGGCCTTAAAATTTCAATTTAATATAGCAAATTCACAAATCAGAGAAAACTGAAACTTTTACTTATACCAAAGTATAGAGAAATTTTTATTAGGGCTAATTCCCTCTCTGACAGAGAGCAAAAGACTCAGAAAAAGAAATTTCAGCAGCTGCTAAAGACTTTTGCATTACATCATAGCAGGTCCTCCCTATCTTTAAACAAATTAAACAATAGAAAAAGATAACAAATACTCTCCTGTGTACAGCCAGAAGGCACAAAGTTGCATTTGCCTCACACAAACCAGTTAATGAGCAGATCATTATGCCAAGACAGATAAACATCCATACTCACACTCTCTCAGTAGACTAGCCCACACTGGAGCTGAATAGATAAACAAAAGAATGCCCAACTCCCCAGAAGGGCTTGGGGGCACTCCTGGCACCCATGCCCCAGAACAGAATTCTTGACCAACATCTTGGTGAGAACCTATAGGAGGATTTAAGACTGTGTCCAGTCCCCCTTCTCGGTAGCCAATTGGCTAGTCTCACATAAACAAAAAGTGGAGTGAACTCATAATTCCTTAATCGAATCTGAATTCATTCACCTCTAGAGTTTCAAATTATATACTAGTTAGTCCAAGTTTTTGACTTCTACTAGATATTTACCCAGAGTTTAAACAGTCCACCTAACACCTGATTCTTGATTCATTTGCTAGAGGAAGTTATGGCTTCCATGGAGGTGATCAAGCTCTCCCTTCTACTCACTTGGAGTGGGATGAACTGATGAGGCCCCAACCTTACAGATTCTCTCGACTGGTCCAGAAGTGTCTTTCTACTCTCTCCAGATGCTGGCTGGGTCCTGGGCTGAGGTCTGAGAGGGCCTGGAATCCCCTGGTTCAATTCTGGTAAATCAGCAGAGCGGCACCTCCCAGAGGTCTATTTGGCTCCCCTGGGCTCCAAACCCAGTCCACTCACCAGAGGCTAAAAAGCAAAGCATGGATTGGTTTTCTTAGTCAGGGAACCAATAATGTTACAGAGAACTGGAATAATCCAACAATGCTCAGAGAGTTTGGAGTTAAATTTATTTTGCGCAGGTCCAGGGGAGAATGTCTCTCAAATTCTGGGCCCCAACATGCAGGAATTTTCCCTATTTATATGCTCTTACCTTCTTTGTCTCCCAATTATGGGATGTGTCCCTCCCCCTTTGCAAGTTCTTAAAGGGCCTCTACATGCTGGGGCCTTGAGACCTCAACCAAAGGCCTGGCCTGGTGCCAGCACTGATAATTTTGTTTTGGGGAAGGTTTAATGGCCTCTCTGAAGTGAGAATAGTCTCATTTTCTTTATTATTTAAGCATGCAAACATTTACAGAAGTCAAATAGCACGGTTAAAATTTCAAACAGCAGTTTTTATATAAGATGGATGCTTCAGTAATAAAGGAGTTGATGGGCTTCCCAGGGATAGGGTCTTCCCACGGAGAAAGGAAAACAAGACAAAGGCACAGTTACCATTGTTTAAAGCCCAAAGACAAAAATAAACCCAGATCAAAGGAGTGAACTTTTTTATATGTTTTGCCTGAATTGTAAGGGCTTTTCTCCAGAGACTCTGGGTTAGTTGGAAGCAGTGGGAGCTGTGCCTAGCAGTGCGTCAGGGGCTGGACAGCCTCACAGCAAACACTTACAGTAAGGGCAGTGTAAGGTGTCTCCTCCAAATGGCTTACAAGTAGTGGGCTCCTTGGAGAAGGCCAGAGCTCACAAGCATGAGTGGGTGTGTGCTAGAACACAAGACCCCTCCCAGGTCATAATCAGGTATTCTTTGATAAGCTGGTTGGGGGCACTGTGGCCCTATGATCATGTAAGTGAAGGATTTAAACCTACAAATTTATAGTATTAGTGTTTGCATGAACTTATTTATTGCCAAGATAGGTGAGATCTAGGGATATTGGGTTACCATGTCTTTTCTTCATCACTAATCTGTGAACTCATTCTGATCGCAAGCTTTGTCCTATTTACTTCTGTGTCCCTCACAGGGTAATGTTCTTCACATGGTGGAGCAAGTTCTCAGTCTACACTTCAATGTCTCAAATTACCCTCATGTCAATCTCTGTGAAGGCTTCCCCTGGTCCTTCCTCTGAGGTGTCTTCCCAAGGCCCCATGCATGTCCTTGTTCCTCAGATATAGATGAAAGAGTTCTTCATCATGGGGGTGACCACAACCTACTGTGGCAACTGAGTCCTTCATGGAATAGGTGAGGAGAGGCTACTGATGTTAAGTAGAGGGAAACAAGAGCCAAAGGTGGGGAGCACAGGTGGAGAAGGCTTTATACTTCCTAGTGGCTGAGGATATTCAGAGGATGGATCCGACAATTTGGACATAGGGCATGATCATGGACCCTAACGGGGTGAAGAAGATAAAACAGTCTGTGGCCATCAGCACTGTGTGATTCATCTGAGTGTTGGAACGCATGAATCTCAGCAGGACATATATCTTACAGAAGATGTACTAGATTTTATGGGACCCACAGGAGGTCACTCTGAGCATGAGGAGGGTGTGGATGAGGCCACAGAGGATAGAAAGCGCCTAACATAATATGAGGAGCACCACACAGAACCCAGAGCTCATGGCTGTGGTGTAGTGGAGAGAGCTGCAATTGGCCTTATAGCTGTCATATGCCTTAGTGGCCAAAATGAGGTTGTCCAGGGCCCCAGGAAATTGAGCTGTGTCAGACATTCCAAGTGGAAAATGGCTTTGTTCAGGGACTGAATATTCACCAGATATTGAGGATTGTGTTGGTGACAAAGAAGGGGCCAGTGAAGAAGGGATTGCCCAGAAAGAAGTACATGGGAATGTGCAAGTGGGAGTCAGTGCCGATAGCCAAGGTAATGAACGCATTTCTCACACCATGACTAGGTACATACACAGGAACATCCAACACAGGATCTTTGGTCTGCAGGACTGTCTGAGTTCCCAGGCATAGGAACTTGGAGACGACTCTGGTGACCTCCATCTATTTCACCAATTGTCTGCAACATCTGGCACCAAAAAATGTTTGTTTCCTAAGTGTAACATCAACAAAACAATGTAAAGCAGTAAGATGTTAATAGGAATTGCCCAGGGCTTTCCAATGCTCTATGTCTCCATTTAATCAGAAAGGAATGGACTTACTGGTTTATGGATAGGAAGATAAAATATTGCAAAGGCACATATTTTCCTGAAATAATCTAAAATTTACTTATTTGAAGTAAAAATGATAACAGGTGTATGGAAAAACAAAAACTGTTCTAAATTTTATCTAAAAATAAATATGCAAACAAATATGGAAATGGTTGAAAAGAATACAAGAAGGGGACTTGCTCAATCATATAGTGCGATCCTGGTGCTCAAGTGAGCAGGCCATGGGAGCTGGGCAGCGCCATCAGGAACAGGGCTGAGCACATGTGGGACTGAGTGGATCATTATGGGGGCCCTTTGTCAATAAATAGCACTGGGACAGTTAGTCAGTTATTGAGGAGAAAACTGAAATATTGGTAAGATCAATATTTCAGATCTTACCAAAGACATCTTAAATGTATTTAAGATGAAAAGAGTTTATTGTGCCTTTTCCTTTTAAAAATCTAATGCAGGTGGAATGAAATTTTAAAAATAAAAAAATGAGAGAATATAAATAGATTCTATTTAATTTTTTGATATAGAGAACACTTTTCACATGTTGATGTCTTTTTTGGGTGAGATGTAAAGGAGAAATAAGGTCAGTCCTATGAAGTCCTGAGTAAAGAGCCTTGCAGACAGAGGTGTGTGTGCAAAGGCTTGAGGTGGGAAGAGCTCACTAGGTTGAGGAAATGAAGTAGAGCCAGTGTGGCTGGAGGAAAGAGGAGAGTGTGAGACAGGAAGTTGTGCAGGCTAACGGGGTCCTGAGCCTTCAGAGTCTTGTTCAGGCTGTAAAATGTATTCCAAGTGCAATGAGGCCTTTAAAAGGGTTTTAGCAACTATCCTTCTGTTAGTATTTGACACTAGTACTTTCATAATCAGATATGACTGTTGCATTTTTTATCAGATGCCTTTTCAGTTTCTATCACTTTTTATTATCTTTTATAAAAACACAAGAGTACTGATGCACAAAGATTCATGCAAGAATGGGTCTTCCTACCCCTGGCTGCCAGCACCACCTTTGCTCTGGCCTGGAGCTGCCTTTCTACCTTCCCATGCTGCCCAGAAGCCTGAAGCTGCTGGGGTGGTGCAGATTACCTGTGTCCCACACGCCATCAGCGGCTTGGCATCTGCATATGCAAATTAATCCACCATCTTTGTTGGGTTAATATGCATACTCACTCCAGATTGACTGGTAGGCATTGTGAAGGTACAGTCAATTTGCATCTTTTTCTTTTATTAGTGTGTAGCTGTTTTTTATTTTAGAATATTCATTCCTAGGCTTAATTTTCTAAAAGCCTATAGCATCTGAGATATTTTTGTAATTTTTAAATTTATTTTCTAAGTATAGCTAGCATACAATCTTATATTGGTTATATTATTTCAGATGTTTGATATAGTGATTTGATAATTTTATACTTACAATGTGATCACTCCAATTCTTATTACTATCTGTCACCATGCAAACTGATCACAATATTATTGACTATATTTCCCTTCCCCCTTTCACCCAATCCCCTACACCCTCTCTTCTGATAACAATCACTTTTTTCTCTGTTTTATGAGTCTGTTTTTGTTGTGTTTTTAGAGTTCATGTATGAATAAAACTCAATGGCAATTGTCTTTCACTGCTTGACTTAGTTCACTCAGCACAGTGGTTGGCAAACTCATTAGTCAACAGAGCCAAATATCAATAGTACAATGACTGAAATTTCTTTTGAGAGCCGAAAACCGACTTCTGAGCATGGGCCATGAAGTTTCAATTGCACTGTACATGCATGTCCACACGTGGCATTTTGTGGAAGAGCCACACTCAAGAGGCCAAAGAACTGTATGTGGCTCATGAGCCCCAGTTTGCTGACCACTGACTTAGCATAATACCCTCTGAAGCTAGAGTCTAGATCCACCCATATTGTAGCAAATGGTAAGATTTCCTTCTTTTTTATGGTCTGGTAATATTCCATTGTACATATGCACCACATCATCTTTATCCATTCATCTGTTGATGGAAACCTCGGTTACTCCATATCTCAGCTATTGTAAATAATGCTGCAGTGAACATAGAAGTAGAGCAAAGGGGTAGAGATTTTAGAAGCTCTCCTAATATTTAACCATACTTGTGTTCCAGTATAAGAGAATCAAGTTGATATGTTAATGTTTAATTAGTCTTTTGTAGTCATATTTATTAATAAGTTGGTCCACAGCTGGTTTTTTGTATGTGCCAAACTTACTTTTTATTATGATATCTACTGCATTAACTTTCATAGTAAACTTGGAGCCCTGCCAATCTGATCTGTGAAACATGTTTAATTTTCACAGCACTGCTTACTGATAAAACAGGGTGAAGATAAACAGGTTTTCGTAATTGACTTGATACCTCAAGGAAAGAGTCAAAGGAACTTTTTGGAGCTAAATCATGAATATTGAGCAAAGTATCTCTCCAAGAAGCAAGGGTAACCATCATAAATTATATTGACAATTATTGCAGATACTTGTGACCCAGAAACTTCTTACTTTATGCTAGATATCATTGTGATAGGATTAGACACTGAAACAAATATCAAACTGCTTACATTTATTCTTCCAGTTTTTTGTAAATTTAATTTTTTATTTCTTGAAAGTCATGGAAGTATGCCACACAGTCAATTTAGAAAAGTAATTTGCAGCATATATAAATATAAAAAGCTTCATTCTTTTTGAGACAATATAACTCTTTGAACTTATTTTATAGTGAAGCATAGTGGTTCTTTTTTTGGAAAAACTGCTGTTTGAAAGGGCTGTTTGAACTACTCTCTTATTTTTAGTCTCTTATTCTGTAAGTCAACTCTTTAATATTTAGACTGTAAAATAATTTTGTTTTTTGCTTGAACAGAAAAAATGGGAGAGAAACCAAGATGGCGGCATAGGTGAACACCTAAACTGCTGCCTCACACAACAATTTCAAAACTACAACTAAAGGACAGAACGGACATCATCCAGAACCACAGGAAAGTTGGCTGAGTGGAAATTCTACAACAAGAAGGAAAGAGAGGGGCTCACAGAGACTCAGAGGAGCTACAAAAAGCTGGGGTACAGAGACGTGTGTGTGGAGAGAGCGAGCACCGGAGTGCCTGGCTGGCTTCTTCTGGCAGGAGGGAGATGGAGACTCCCAACTGCACTGAACCCTTTATCCTACAGCACTGAATCCCAGGTCCAGGCAAGACTCAGACGGGGGGAGTTTGGACTATGAAAAGGGTCAAGTGCATGGAAGATCCACAAAAGGGCAGGAATCTGGGGTGCCCACACCACTGCGTGCAGAAGACGGATGCTTATTGTCTCCACAGGGATGGCTCCAGCGATTACCAAAAGACAGGTGAGACCCTGACTGGAAGGCAAGATGGTCCACTAAGCCCTGAGACTCCACCCCACCCAAGCTCAACAGAGAGGCTTTGCAATTTTGCAAGTCTTGTATCATAAGACTGACTCCAGCACAGAAGTTCTCTCGGCATAGTGAAAATGCAGAGACAAAAGAAAAGATCACAAACAAAAGAAATGGAGGAAAACAGACAACTGGTATATAGTTCAAACAATGGTTATAAGGTTTTTCAAGAATTTCCTAGAAAAGATGGATAAATTTAGCGAGACCCAAGAGGAGATGAAAAAGGACCAACTAG
This sequence comes from Lasiurus cinereus, assembly GCA_011751065.1. Taxonomy (NCBI): domain Eukaryota; kingdom Metazoa; phylum Chordata; class Mammalia; order Chiroptera; family Vespertilionidae; genus Lasiurus; species Lasiurus cinereus. Next base: position 322,732 of record JAAGEH010000331.1, on the reverse strand, counting down.
AGATGAAAAAGGACCAACTATAAAGTAAACATACACTCACTGAAATAAAAAATATTATAAAGAGACCTAATAACAGACTAGAGGAAGATAAGAATCAAGTCAAAAATTTGAAATATAAAGAAGCAGAAAACACTCAAGTGGAAAAGCAAGGAGAAAAAAAAATCAAAAATGTGAAGACAATGTAAGGAGTCTCTGGGACAATTTTAAGCATACCAACATCAGAATTATGGGCGTGCCAGAAGAAGAGAGAAAGCAAGATACTGAAAACCTATTTAAAGAAATAATGACTGAAAACTTCTCATATGTGGTGAAAGAAAAAGACAAGTCCAGGGAGCACACAGAACCCCAAATAATAGGAATCCAAAGGGGACCACACCAAGACACATCATAATTAAAATACCAAGAGCAAAAGACAAAGAGAAAATATTAAAAGCAGCAAGAGAAAAACAGTTAATTACCTGCAAGGGAGCACCCATACATTGTCAGCTGATTTCTCAACAGAAACTATGCAGGACAGATGGGAGTGGCAAGAAATATTCAAAGTGATGAATAGCTAGAACCTACAACCAAGAATACTCTATCCAGCAAAGCTATCATTCAGAATTGAAGGTCAGATAAAGAGCTTCACAGATAAGAAAAAACTAAAGAAGTTCATCAACAACAAACCAGTATTATATGAAATGCTGAAAGGTACTCTTTAAGAAGAGGAAGAAGAAAAAGGTAAAGATAAAAATTATGGCCGAGACCGGTTTGGCTCAGTGGATAGAGCGTCGGCTTGCGGACTGAAAGGTCCCAGGTTCGATTCCGGTCAGGGGCATGTACCTTGCTTGCGGGCACATCTCCACTGTGGGGCGTGCAGGAGGCGGCAGATCGATATCTCTCTCTCATCGATGTTTCTGACTTTCTATCTCTCTCCCTTTCTCTCTGTAAAAAAATCAATAAAATATATTAAAAAAATTATAAACAACAAATAAATATCTATCAACAAGTGAATCTAAAAATTAAGTGAATTAAATATCTGATAAATGGAATAAACTGGTGAATATATTAGAATCAGGAGCATAGAAAGGGAGTGGACTGACAATTCTCAGGGGGAAAAGCGTGAGGGGGGTGCAGGGAGAGACTGGACAAAAATCATACACCTATGAATGAGGTCAATGTGGGGAAGGTAAAGATAGAGGGATGGTTGGGAGCCTGGTGGAGGGGAGCTATGGAGGGAATAAAAGAGAAACAAATGTAATACTCCGAACAAAAAAGATTTAATTAAAAAAGAAAAAAGAAAAGATAAACTTACTAACTTGCAAGCTAGGTGTATAAAGGGGTTGATTCACTGATACTAATAATAACTCCCATATTCTCATGCCAAGTGTTTGTTCATCCAAGCTTACAGGTGTCTATATAGATATGTACTCAAGGTTATAAATTGTCTGTAAAAACAAGTTACACAAGGACTTAAAAGAATATAAAAAGAGAATACTTCCTCCCCGGGGTGTTCAGAATTAGACAGAATTAATTTGCTCTGAACCTGCGGGGAATAAAGATGACTCCTAACTAATTGGCTGATCAAGATGTCTTGTCCAGCTCACTGATTTGCTATACAACAATAGGAATTAAATCAACAGTGATAAAAATAAAATATATGAGTACTAGTAAATTTATGGCAACATTGTCATCATAAAAATTTGGAATTACTCTAACATCTATCAATAGAAAACTAAGTGAAATACATTATTGTGCTTACATAAAGAAATACTTATTTGGTTATAAAAAGGACTCATGTTATATCAAGGATTAAATAATGGGTAAGGAGTGGGTGGTTGCTGTGGTTTGGGTTTTTTGTTTTCTTGGTGCAGGGCTCAGTTAACAATATACCTCAATTCATGACACTTCATCACCACCATCCCTTGGAAGATACCTTCTTAATATTATTGTCTTTTATTACATCTAATCTCCATTAACTTCTTCCTCTACCAAGTTAGCCACTTAAAAATAGGTATGTGCGCTTCAATAATACATGTCTTTGTATGCTTGTGTTTTATACACATTTGTGTTGTGCTATAAATCCCATAGTGATTCTTACTTTCTGTGCTAATACTGTAATTTTTATGATCCACTCTGCTTGCTGTGTGTATACTCCAATCCCTGCTTTTCTTATCCTTTTCCCAATCATTGCCTCTGTGCGCAGATCAATTTTCTTAGTCTAAATCAAACCCTATCAATTTATTTTTAAAAAATATATACTTTATTGATTTTTCACAGAGAGGAAGGGAGAGGGATAGAGAGCTAGAAACATTGATGAGAGAGAAACATCAATCAGCTGCCTCCTGCATGCTCCCTACTGGGGATGTGCCCACAACCAAGGTACATGCCCTTGACTGGAATTGAACCTGGGACCTTTTATTTGGCAGACCAATGCTCTATCCACTGAGCCAAACCTATCAATTTCTTGACCAAAGCATTTAAAAAACTTACCATAACAATTAAAAAAAGAAAAGAAAGAAAGCTAGCCTATGAGGTCTACTTGTCAGCTCCTACATACATCTCCAACCTCAACAAGTTCCTTCTCCTTCTTCTGCTCCCCACACTTCAGCCATACTGGCTTTCATTCAGTTTGTTGAATTCACAAAGCTCTTCATCTCAGTGTCTTTACCTTCCCCCCTCCCCCACTTCATTTCTTGGAAGGGCTTTCTCTTTCTCAGCCTTCAAACCTCTCCTAACTGTGGACATTGGTGCAGATCTTTTGGAGAGATGTTGACAATATTAGTCATCTTGGGCCAGGCTCCCTGGAAGCAGAGGGACTCCTGGGAACTGGGACTGAGTTTAGTGAAGGAGTGACTTCAAAAGGAGAAGATGGAGGGAGGTGAGCAGAGATGTGGACTGAGCACATTACATTTAGCCTTGTCTTGAGAGGGGATCTGGAATAGGAATTGTACCCATTGAATGAGTCCCATTGGAGGTAAGGAGTTAGAGCTAGTCAACATTGGCCTCTGGCTGAGCCTACATCCCGTGGCAGAGGAGGGGAGAGCACCTACCTCCTATGGACAGGGAAAGGGTAATGAGCAGGCAACATCCACAGCAGTTGAGAGGAGGAGATGGCTCAACTAGCCAGTGAAGTTGCATCCACTAATAAAACCTAAAATGTGCACGGCCTTCCTGCTAGAAATTCATTCTTAGCAACATACTCTAGAGAACCTTCATTCATGTGCCCATGAAGAAGGATACAAGGAAGTCCAGTTCAGCATTGTCTATGATAGTGGAAAACTGGAGATAACCTAAATGTCCTTTAACAGGAGAATAAAGTAATCATAGTAAATGCCTATTAAAGCGGTAAAAGTAGTGGACTGGACGGAGCATGTGTAGCAACGTGGAAAAATCTCAAAGCGTGATTTGAGTGAAGAAGCAAGTTTCATGGTACATTCTGAAATATGTGATTGAAATAAAATTTTAGCAATGCAAAATTAACATTATATATAACTTGTGTGTACACAACTTTCGAATAAAATTATAAGAAACTTAAGGACAAGTACAAAGTGGATGATAGTAAGCAGCTCTGAGGAAGGAAACACTGGGATGGAATCAGGAGTTTAACCGTCTCCCAACTGTCAACTTAATGTTCTATTTAAAGACACACAGGCAATAGCAACATTTTAAGATTTGGTAGTAACACAGGTGATCATATTTTATTCCACATATATTTAATCCTTTACATTTAACCCATAATATTCATACTTTAAAAATTACAAAAAATATTTATGTGGCTATGTGTATACCTACAGTGATATTTTGCTCCCCCATGTCCCCTTTCCCCCGTGTTATCATTTTACTTATAAATGACAACAGAAGAAAGTACTCAGACAATCCATTTTCTTTTTTTTTAGGCTACATTACAGAACTTTGCCACATTTCATCACATGAAATTGTTAGCCATGCTGTTCATATACAATACAATTAACATCATGTGAGGATGCTTATGTCAGTGGGAAAATACTCATAAAAAGGGAATTGACAGGATAAGATTTGGGAACCCACTTATTCCAGGTGTCTCTTTGCTGTGTATCCTACCAAATATTTCCAGTGGTCCTTTCCTACCTAGTAATGCTGATCTGAAAGACCAGGTTCATGTTCTTAAACTCTTAGGAATATATTTTGTCACAGCATGCTTTTTACCTGTATCCTAGCAGAGCAAATGTTATTAAAAAATAAAATAAAAATCAGTTCACGCTTGAGAATGAGAGGCCTATGTTATAGGTTCTCCTACAGTGATTCTTTTTTTGTTTGTTTGTTTCCTATGCTGATTCTTAATGCTCTTCAGACTTAGCAAAATTATGTGTATACTAGAGGCCCAGGGCATGAAATTCATGCATGGGTGGCATCCCTAGGCCTGACCAGCCATCATGGCCTATCTGTAGGGCAACTGGCAGGGTGATTGAGGGGCCTCTACTGGCACTCACCTTGGCTGGCCTGGTGCCGCTAGCTCCCTGGTCCCACTCTCTTTCCCCCTCCCTCCTCTTGCTGTTGCTGGTCACTTCCCTCTACCGGGTGACTGGAGGGACCATCGGACTGATGGCACCCGCCTTGGCTGCCCTGGGGCCTGCGGGCTGGGGGCAGTTCCTTCTGTTCACATTAGAGTGAACAGTCGTTCCTCCATCTTAGGCTGCCAGTGGAAGAACTTCACATCATTCCACACCATACCTTTGATGAGGACCCGCAGCATGTTCTGCTAGTGATTGGCCTTGCAGGCCAGGCGGCTTATGCCCTCCATGCAGACTGGCTTTTACACTCCAGGCCCTTGTCCTTGGTTTTCTGGGGCAAAACCAGTGCTTTCTTTTTCTTTTCCTTGGTGCCACCATCATGGACATGGTGGGTGTTGCTGCAGCCTCATCCCTCCTGGGCAGCCTGCTGAACTGGAGAGAGTGGAAGGTGTACTTGAGTGTGTTTTTGGCAGTAGGCAAGTCTCTTTTCTCTGTGTCTCTCTTCCTGTCAGTGGGCTGGACTGCCATCCAGTAATCCACCTGCAGCCCCATCAGCGTGGTGCCTATACCCTGGCTGGGGGAGGAGAGAAGAATGTGTGAGCCCTCCTTGTTTGCCACAGACCTGTATGGTGTTCTCCGGCATGTTCTCCAGCATGTTATACAGAAGAAAGCCACCTAAAAATGGTCAAAGCACAATTTTCTTTGTGTGCCTAAATTAACTTTTTGGAATGCAATAAGAATTAGAAAAATGCCAGCTCTACCATTAAACTGAATGAATGGGAAGCATATCTTGATTTGTAAATGAGGAGATTTTTAAGGAAAAGCACAAATAAATTCTTTTTTAAAAAGAAAGGAATTAGAAATTTTAGAGACTGTCCCTGAACTCTTCTGAAGCTAATGAATGCTAATGCTCCATCTTCCCCCTCCTCTTGCTCTCCCACTATATCCTTCCCCTTTTCTCCTCCCTTTTTCCTCCCCCCCCACTATCACTCCCTATTGACTTTAGAAAAAATGAGAATGGTAATTCTACCAGCTCCCTTTGGAGAATAGCTTGTCTCAGCAAGAGAGGAACCTTGCTGATTGTTCCTGATTTTCTCAATGACACTGATGGGTTCACAAAGACATTCAACTGTTAGAACACGTAATAATGGCTCTTCCAATCTATGCCAATTTGTATACCTCATGTTTTCTTCGAGCAAATGTAACACAAATACTAAAAATGGTTTGCAAGAAAATTCTGTAAAGAAGTCTGTCCACTGTTAGGATTATAGGAAACTGAAATAGGATTTAGGAAAAGAAACCCAAGAAAAACAAGCATAGAGTTGACTGAAGGGTGTTTCCCCTTCTCACTGATAGTTTGGGAGAAGTTGAAATGATCATAGAAAGGGAAGCCACTACGAACCCTGTAGATACAGAGGCTACTTTATTTGTTCCTAACCACATCCAACTAATTGTCTTCTCCTTCAGAGTAAAGCCTCTGTACAAATGGCAGGAATATTTAACCAATATATATTTTTTAATCAGAACCTATTTCCTTCCAACCTATTTCCTTTCATAACACCAGGCAAGATGGCCATTTCCTCAGTATTGAAAAGGAGCTCAGATTTGGAACCCACAGAGATGCACTTCTGTCCACAACCAGAGGTGAGGGAGCTGAGGCCCCTTGTCTTCTGAGCTCAGGCTTACTAGTATGCAGTTCTGAGCCCAGCCTCAGTGGAAAATTGGGAAACTGACCTCAATAGAGTGGTGGATGCTGCCCAATGTATTTGACATTCTTCAGAGTTCAGGAATGTTCAGGCTCTCCAGGCCAAGGCTCCAAACTCTCTTACAGAGTTGTTCTTTGAATTTACAAATCCTGACAGATTGCCTATTCCTCAGTGTCCTGGGATCAGGGGAGTGCTTTGTTTTGAGATAACACACACACACACACACACACACACACACACACACACACACACACA
>JAAGEH010000331.1:255078-316289 GCA_011751065.1 Lasiurus cinereus | reverse complement strand
ACACACACACACACACACACACACACACACACACACACACACACACATACACACACACTAGATCTAATGACTTTGGCTGGAATTAGAAGAAAACCAGACACAGAATAGGCAGAAAAAAGAGGCTGGAGGCATTACTGACAAGTGACATTTCTCCTTGGACTTTACGGCTATTCCTCACATGAGCCTGAACATTCCTAAGCACATGTTGCAATACCCCATTGTGCAGGCAGGAGAGAGACTGGCCCTTACAGGTACAATGACTTATCCAGGATCAAGAAGAAATAAGAATGAGGGGTTGATTTGAACCCAGGTCTGTTTCCTCAACTCTCAGATCCTGACTGTGCCCAGACCTTCTAGGGGCTGTGGAGAGGGTGTGTTACTGTCATTGTGTACACTGTTGGCATTCCATGGAGAAGGTGGGTGAGTAGTCAGCAGCCCACAGGACTATTTAGCTGTTAATAGGTGAGGTCAGTGGGGGAAGGGGCAATCCCAGAAAGTGAAGTCACTTCCTAATAGTACTTGGAACCCCAGTAACCAGGCACCCACTTTCTAGCAACAGCCCAACCGCCACTCACTTGGCAAGGGGCTGTTGACAGTTCAAGATGTTCTCTTGTTGTGTTCCCAGTTATCGGGGCTCTGGTTCACGGAGACCCTGCAGTGAGAGTTGTTCCAGACTCTGTAGATGGTTCAACATTTGTGCCCGACATCTCTGGCCATTTTTAAAAAGATCCCATCAGGTAAGAGAAGGTGGCCTGGGTCAGACCCATTCACGCCAGGCCAGCCTCTTCTGTGGGCCATCCCTGTGCAGCCCACATGCCTTCTCTTCATGTGGTAGGAAGAGGGACCTGAAGGGAGAACCCCAGGGCAGAAATAGCTTTCAGGGAAGCAGGTAATATAGAGGTCCTACTGTGATCACATCCCAAGGCAGGGCAGGGCAGGTCTGGTTGTTGGAGATGGGCTTCCAGAGGTGTCTCATCTGGGCCAGTGAGAATCCTAGGCCCCCAGGCTGTCATGCATTTTCCTCACCAGTAGAAGTGTCAGCAGATCACAGTGTGTGTGTGTGTGTGTGTGTGTGTGTGTGTGTGTGTGTGTGTGTTTGTCTGGAGTGGAGGTTCACAGGGGAAGAGAAGCTACAAAAACAGGGCTCTGAGGCTTTCCCCCTGGTGACTGCAAACTGTCTTTACAGAGCTCCACACAGGAGAACAGACCGGAGCTGACAGATGGGGTCCTCAACTCCATGCTGCTGCAGGAGGCATGGATACCTGATATATCCACAAGTATGCAGTATGACCTCAGGGTGAGTGTAGGTGCCCAGTTGACCTAGACTCCAGAATCCCAAGGTGTCAATGGGACATAGGCTCCAGAAGGCTCCTTGCTACTCCCCTGAGATCCCTCCTAGCATCCAGTTTCCAAAGAAATCAGGGTCCTCACCTCCTCCAGGTCAAGAGCGGGGCCTCCCTGGGCTGCACATTATACCAGGACAGGGATGGCTTATCATGGTGATCCATGTCTTCATGCTGTGAGACCTGGATCTTATAAACTTCTGTTGCCATGACAATGGTGCCACCGTTGTCCTAATATCCAGACTCTACACCCCAGGAAAAGCCTCTGTCATGTTACATTGGGATGTTTTGCCAGAAATCACACTGGTGACACTTTTAATAAAGCATGTGCTGTCTGTCTTCTACTAGGAAAATGACCTAAGATACTGATGTGTTTCATATTCCTCAATTCCAATTCTACTTTTCCTGCCAAGAACATTTTCTCTTATCAATGTGAAAAACTTTCAAAGTTGTGAAAAAGTTTTGTGTGTTTATTTGAACCAAAGTTTGGACAATGTGGGAGAGCAAAATCTCAATAGGTTGAGAGAGTGCACGGGAGAATGACAATTTTGCATCTTCTGTTATAAATTACAAGCAAAGTGCAGATTTATGTGGGTTACATGAAATCCATTGGTGATAGATTAGGGAGAGAGGAGAAAGCAAAGTGTGGAAGCTTCTGTGATTGGATCAACAATAAAATGAAGGCACATAATTCTTTTCCATAGGTGGATGTAGGATAGTTTCAAGTTGACAATGAATTGGATAACAAGGAAGGGATTTCTGATCTCTGCAGAGCACAGAAAGGTGCCTGGGTGAGTTGTCTAAAATAAGGAAGATTCCTCTGACAATTCAAAGATATGTTATCATAGATGCTAAAAGGCAGTAGACAGGCTCAGTTAAGATAAAGATTGACCTTTGTCAGGGAAGATGCCAGAATAGGTCATGACTACCCACCATGAGCTCCTTTGAGTTAGTGTTTTAATTTAAGGTCTCTGAGTTTGCAAGACCTCCACGCAGGACTTCCCTGAGCTAGTCAGGTTAGCATGTGGCCCCTTTTCATCCACACATTTTTCTTCTGTTCATAAATCAATATAAATTATGCATTGATGATGAGTGTTAGTGTTTTGTCTTGCTGAAAAATGGACCACTGGAGGTGGGGCAAAACTATAAACTTAAATACCATGTGAGGTGGAATTTTCATTCAAAATAAAAGGCAGATGAATGGGAGGCCATGAGGTCTTATATGTACTTGTTAAAAATATTCTATATCAAGTTAAAATTTTGAGCTATCATAAGCAGAGTCCTTTTGTTGCTTGTCTTAAGTTCTGGTATTTTGCACCTGGTATAACATTTACATATCTGGAACAAAAGCAACCGTATTAAAGCTACACTCTTGAGGAATAAAAAAATGTCTAGTGCTAGACTGAGGGGAATAAGCATCCCAGCCAACCAAAAATCACTTTATATGTTTTATCATAATCATTTATTAAGCTAATTATATGTTTTCCTTTTTCATCCACTGTCCCTTGTACTTATGATACGTTTGGCCAGATGAATTAAAATTCTCTACTCTTTTGTTATCATAACTGATCATAAGAATGTCATTGTCTAGTAGATGGGAAAAATTAGCAAGTATCCAAATTCAACTTTTTATATGTAATAAGGGAGGGGCCCGGGGAGACAGATATTGTTTCCATTAGGAAACCATAAAGAGAGTAATAACATATAAAATCAGTTGATGTACATTCAATCAATAACAATGAAGTCATATAAGATCAAGGTTTGAGCACAGCAATTTGTGAGCATCCAGGCCTTGTTGATTTCTTGGGATAGCTGTCAGACCCCATGGCCAGTGGTTTCTCATCCTTGAACAGTTTTTGATCTCCATCATGGTAGATGGAGGCCAGTGTCAGGGACATATCCATTTGTGGTTATGCACCTGATAAGGTAACATCCCTTTTAACACTTTTGAAGAGAATCTTTAATTAATATCTTTCTCAATAATCAAAATATCTCCTGGTTGTAAGTTTTGGTCTTTGAAATCTTTGTCTCTTGGGAGTACTGTGAAATGAATGTCACTAATTTATCATTACCTATAACATTCTTAGTGAGTCATTGATAGTAATATAGAATGTCTGCTTTTAGTTTTCCTTATATTTGGAAAGCAAAATGATTTAAAAATCAGCAGTATTTTAAACAGAATCATATGGACAATAATCATATTCACTTCATTTAGTCCAATACTCATTTTTTTGGTTTATTCTGATTATTTGCCAGTATTTTCATGAATTCAGTTATTCTTTAGAATTCTATACATCTTCATTGAGTTCAAAGATGTGAGCTGCCTAGAAACCTCTAATGTAGAGTAAGTCAGAATTCTTTTCATGGATTTTCCTAAAGACCTAACATTTGAAAATGCATTACAGTAAAACAATAACTATCTATGAATGACAAAACAAAGTGGCCTGGTTATAGATTTGATTGTAATGCAATTGATAAAAAAACTTTGCTTGTTTAGTAAGCTATATCATTTTAAGACAATAATTTTTGTAAAATAATAATTACTGTTCCATGAGAGAAAATTACACACACACACATTTAGATTTAATACATGATTTCAATATAAAAAGAACAAATAATATGTAAGATTTTAAAATATTGTCCATGGCTTCTTGTATTGAGCATTGGGTATAATTCATAAACTTCGAATGTTTGCGCCACAAATATCTGCAGTCCCACTGCCAGATGTCTTCATAGGGAACCATCCTTTTTGGCTGGACTGGTGTCACTGACAAGTCAACTGTTACACCTGAGAGTTTCGTATTTGAATTTTTCTTTGAATCTTGGTAGGTCCCTCATAAGGCAGGTTGAAATCTTTAGAACACCCATGTTAATAAAAGCATATGTACACAAATAGAAGTCATCTTTATTTTTTAATTTAGCAGTTTCCCATGTAATTCCAAGCATATAAAATAGGCCTAATTTAGTTTAAAAACACTCCTTTAATAAGGATAGGGAATAAATCCTTGAGGTATTTCAGGGCCCATGGAATTAACTCAAGTCATTCTTCTGTTCAAAAAGTCTCTTTAAATAGAATCTTTGGGAAGGTTGTAAATATACATACACAAAAGCTTATAGCCTGGACTTTTTGTAAATCGAAGAAAAACAAACACAGACTTATGGTAATAATTCTAGAAGACATTAATCACAGTTAAAAACAGTTTTAATATTAAATATTTTGTCCAGACTACAGAATTTGCCTTAAATTATTAAGTATTTAATCTTTTTAGGACAATAAAATATTATAAGCTAGTAATGCCATCTGGAGGCTAAAAATTCACCACACCTAACACATAGATGAACACATATTACATAAAGACTACACACATAATTTGAATTACTAATTTTTGCAGAGAAAATGCAAGATTATTTTATATAAAACTTTCACAAAATTTTATAGCCTATACCCCCTTATACAAACCTTTCCTCAACTTTCACAAATCTTTTTACCCCTTCAGAAATAACTATCATTAGAGAAACTTGCATTTGTTCTTTTCCTTCAAATATGATTCTCCATATCTCAAGCCTTCTACTATCACAACTATATAATTGCTTCCAACTTAAATGGAACTTTTAATTCTTAGAAGCTTTAATTTCCAATGATAAGCACAAAAGTGAACCACCAGCATTCCTTAGATTGACGGTGATGAACATATTTTAATCACATTTAAGAAACACACCTTCAACAAAACACAAAACATTACATCAACAGCTCCAAATGCAATTTACAGACCTTCTGTCATAAAAACCCCAAAAGCAGGTGAACTTAAGATTTGTCTAGCAATCAATGTTTCAGTATTTTATGTTATTTCAAAATATCTAGATATTCAATAACTTTCATTAAAACTTACTAAGTTAGAAAGAAATAGTTGGAATAAGCTAAAGTGATTTGTGTAGGTGGGTAAGATACTTTTTTTTTCTATTGAGATAAGACATAACTTCCAGAGATTTGTATTTTTAAAAATTGCCTAGACAAGAGGTCCTGGTGAACTCAGGTATTTCTACTTCAAAGGTTCTGGGACTTAGGTTGCATGAAGCCAATTATCTACAAGCCACTGAAATGAATAGGGGAGGTTTGGGAAAGGAAAACGGACTTGATGAGCTTTGAACTGTGTCTGGAGCCAAATCTCTGGCCCCTTGAAAAATTTATTTGTAAAACAAGAATAGTCATTTTCAATATCTCAGGGACTGGGTTGTCACTCAAATGTTGGCAAGGGTCTGACAAAATCATTCACCCATTTCCGGAATGTTTCTTTCTATTTGCTACACTTTTCTAGTTTCCAGAAAGCACATACCTCTGAGAGGTATAAAGGCTTTCAGGTATATGAAAACTCTGTCCATCTCCCTTGGGAATGGCAAAACTGGTCCTGGCTGTATGATAGTCTTAAAATTAATGGTGTGAAACCTCTCTATCACCCACTTTATATTGGGACCAAGTAGCTGGTGTAACAAAAGAATATCGGATTCTTTCTTGAGGGACTCAGGGTCAAGTTTCTCCGGTTTGGAGATTATTTGCCCCGAAAGAGGATCCCAAGTCACTGTGGGCTGGTTCCCCATCTACAGAGATACATATGAGCAAGCCTAGTGTTAGAGGCATCTCTGCATATATCTGGGCTGTTTGGTTCATTCTGAATAGGGTAGGTACCTGTAAAGCCATCTCTCAGGCTTTCATGGAAGGTAATAATGAAGAAAAGATGACTAGCAAACGTTTGGCCAGTCTCAAGGTTAGTTTCCTCTGGGAAGGTTCCTTTAAAATTGTTAATTTCCCTTTTGGTACAGTATCTGGTTCATTTATCCAATATATAACTATTCTGGAAAAAGAATATGTAAGCATCACTGATTTCATATAAAAAAAACCCCTCAACTATCAGGTGAATTGGGCAGATTTGATTAGGAAACTATATATATATGTTGTTCCATAACATTCCCTAGTTGAAAGGAAACATATTTTAATTAAAAAGCAGACATTTGTACAGAAAGTTTAGTCCAATGCAGAAAGCAATTAGTTGGGTGTGGTTAAGAACAAGTAAAGTAGCCCCAGTATCTACAGGGGCTTTGGTGACTTCCCTTTTTATGATAATTTCAAATTCTCCCAAACTATTAGTGAGAAGGGGAAACACTCTTGGAGCAATCCTATGCATGTTTTGTTTGTTTACTTTTTCTAAATCCTATTTCAGTTTCCTATTATCCTTAAAGTGGGCAGACTTCTCTATAGGACTTTTCTTACAATTTCATTTAGTAATTCTGTTGCTGTGCTCTCAGAAACCAAGAGTATATTAATTGGGAGGAGGAATCCAAGATGGCGGCATAGGTAAACACCTACACTGCTGCCTCGCACAACAATTTCAAAACTACAACTAAAAGACAGAACGGACATCATCCAGAACCACAGGAAAGCTGGCGGAGTGTAAGTTCTACAGCTAGAAGGAAAGAGAGGGGCTCACGGAGACCCAGAGGAGCTGCAAAAAGCCGAGGTACTGAGATGCATGCGCTGAGAGAGCGGGTGCAGGAGTACCTGGCTGGCTTTCTCTGGCGGGAGGGAAACGGAGACTCCCAATGGCATTGAACCCCTTATTTTACGACACTAAACCCCAGATCCAGCGAAACTCATACGGAAGGAGATTGGACTGTGAAAAGGGAGAGGTGCATGGAAATTTAGGGGAGTCGCAGAAGATCAGGTCTGGCCTCGCACGCGCATGGTGCTGCGCGCAGGACAGATTGCTGATTGTGCCTCTGGCTTTCACGAGTGGGCGGGAGACAGACCCTCCGAACTGTGTCACTTCTGACTCCACTAAGCCCCTGTTTCGGGCGAAACCCTGGGGACCTAGACTCGTGTGGTCCTAGTGCTCAGGGGAGCTGGAAAGGCAGCGGTTAGAGGCACTGGGGGTGCGCGCACACAAGGACCGCTCCAGGGATTACCCAGTCACGTGAGACTCAGGGGTCGTGGAGGGCGGGGCCGACTGGAAGGCAAGGCGGTCCCTTAAGCCCTGAGACTCCACCCCTCCCAAGCTCAACAGAGGCTTCTTCCGTTTTGCATCTGGTATCATAAGGCTGAATCCAACACAGAAGTTTCCCCGGCATAGTGAAAATGCCGAAACAAGGGAAGGGATCACAAACAAAAGAAATGGAGAAAAAAAAACTACTGGATATAGAGTTCAAAACCACGCTTATAAGGTTTTTCAAGAATATGCTAGAAAAATTCGATAAATTTAGTGAGACCCAAGAGGAGATGAAAAAGGACCAACTAGCGATACAAAAGAGCCAACTAGAGATGAAAAAGGTCCTACTAAAGATGATAAAGGACCAAATAGAAATTAAACTTACACTGACTGAAATAAAAAATATTATACAGAGTCCTAACAGCAGACTAGAGAAAGGCAAGAATCAAGTAAAAAATTTGAAATATAAAGAAGCAGACAACATTCAACTGGAAAAGCAAGAAGAGAAAAGAATCCAAAAATGTGAACATAATGTAAGGAGACTCTGGGACAGCTTTCGGCGTACCAACATCAGAATTGTGGGGGTGCCAGAAGAAGAGATAGAAGATACTGAAAACCTGTTTAAAGAAATAATGACTGAAAACTTCAGCCTTAGCTCCAGCTCAGGTGGCTCAGATTGGACTATGATGTCACAGGCAGGGACAGGGCCTGTAAATCTCTCCACCCTGTGGAGCTGTAAGCCCTGTCCCTGGAAGTTTCCGACCACCAAAAGAGATAAGAAAGCCCATAAATAAAAGTTCTTTGTTCTTGGAATGACACAAATTTATATCTTTAAATTAACCCTAGGACTTTAAAATTTTAATTTAATATAGTAAATTCACAAATCAGAGCGAACTGAAACCCTTAACTTATACAAAATTAGAGATAAATTTTATTAGCTAAAGGGCTAATTCCCTTTCTGACAGAGAGCAAAAGACTCAGAAAAAGAAATTTCAGCAGCTGCTATGGACTTTTGCATTACATCACAGCGGGTATACCCTATCTTTATACAAATTAAACAGTAGAAAGAGATAACAAATACTCTCTTGTGTACAGCAAGAAGGCACAAAGTAGCTTCTGCCTCACACAGACCAGTTAATGAGCATATAATTATGCCAAGACAGATAAACATCCATACTCACATTCTCTCAGTAGACTAGCCCAGATTAGAGCTGAGCAGATAAATGAAACAATGACCAACTCCCCAGAAAGACTTTGGGGCACTCTAAGCACCCATGTCCCAGAACAGAATTCTCAACCAACGTCTTGGTGAGAATCTACCGGAGGAGTTAAAACTGTGTCCAGTCCCCCTTCTTGTTAGCTGATTGGCTAGTCTCAACAACAACAAAAAAAAGCAGAGTGAACTCATAATTAATTCATCAAATCTGAATTCATTCACCTCTAGAGTCCCACATTTATATACTAGCTAGTTCGAGTTTTTGACTTCTACCAGATATATACGCAGTTTAAACTGAGGAAGCTATGGCTTCTGGGGAGGTGATCAATCTCCCCCTTCTGCTCATTTGGAGTGGGCTGAACTGATGGGGCCCCTACCTTACCGGTTCTGTCAATAGGTCCAGAAGTGTCTTTCCACTCTCTCCAGATGCTGGACAGGTCCTGGGCTGAGGTCTAGGAGTGCCTGGAGCCCCCTGTTCAATTCTGTTAAATCAGCAGAGCGGGCACCTCCTGGAGGCTTATCCGGCTCCCCTGCGTCCCAAATCCAGTCCACTCACCAGGGAATAAAAAGCCAAGCATGGGTTTGTTTTCTCAGTCAGGGAAGCAATAATGTTACAGAGAACCAGAATAGCCAAACAATGCTCAGATAGTTTGGAGTTAAAATTATTACATGCGGGTTAAGAGGAGAATTTCTCTCAAATTCTGGGCCTCAACATGCAGGAATTTTCTCTATTTATATGTCTTTACCTGCTTTGTCTTCCAAATATGGGATATTTCCACCCTCTTTTGCAAGTTCTTAAAGGGCCCTTACGTGCTGGGGCCTTGAGAGTTCAACCAAAGGCCTGTCCTGGAGCCAACACTGATCATTTTGTCCCAGGGAAGGTTTAATCACCTCTGCGGAGTGAGAGTAGTCTCATTATTCTTATTATTTAAGCAAGCAAACATTTATAGAAGCCAAATAGCAAGGTTAAAATTTCAAATAGCAGTTTTTATATAAGATGAATGCTTCACTATAGAAGGGGGAGATGGGGTGTAGCATTTATTAGCTTCAGGAGTGTTTGGAGATAATCTCCGAAATTTCTTTTTTCTTTCTTTTTTTAAATATATTTTATTTATTTTTACAGAGAGGAAGGGAGAGGGATAGAGATTTAGAAACATTGATGAGATAGAGCATTGATCATCCATCTCCTGCAGAGGAGATGTGCCTATAACCAAGGTACATGGCCTTGAACAGAATTGAACCTGGGACCTTTCTTTCCATAGACCGATGCTCTATTCACTGAGCCAAACTGGTTTCTTTTTTAAAAAGAATTTGTTTCTTTTTTTAAAAAAGAATTTATCTATGCTTCTTCTTAGAAGCTTCTAAACTCCAAATCAAGATATGCTTTCTATTAAATCACTAGAGGCCCAGTACAAGAAATTCTTTTACGGGGGGTGGGGCTGTCCCTCAGCCCAGCTTGCACCCTCTCCAATCTGGGACCCCTAGAGGGGTATCCAACTGCCCATTTAGGCCCTAAGTGGGCAGTCGTACATCATCTCACAGTCCAGGATGGGTAGCTCCCAACAGCTTGCCTGTCTGCTTTCCTAATTGTCCCAAACCACTTCTGCCTGCCAGTGTGATCACCCTCTAACCACTCCCGTGCCAGCCTGATTGATGCCTAACTGGTCCAATGCCAGCCTGTTTAACCCCTAACTACCCTCCTCTGCAGGCCTGGTAACCCCTAACTGAACTCCCCTTCAGGCCTGGTCATCCCTAACTGTCCTCCCCTACAGGCCCAGTCACCCCTAACTGCCCTCCACTGCTGGTCATCTTGTGGTGGCCATCTTGTGTCCACATGGGGACAGGATTTTGCCCACATGGGGCAGCCATCTTGTGTGTTGGAGTGATAGTCAATCTGCATATTACTCTTTTATTAGATAGGATAGAGGCCTGTGCATGGTGGAGACCAGCTGGTTTACCCTGAAAGGTGTACTGGATCAGGGTTGGGGTTCCCTTAGGGAGTGGGGTGACCTGGCAAGGGGCCTGTGGTGGTTTGCAAGCTGGCCATGCCCCTGGCGACCCAAGCAGAGGCCCTGGTATCTGGGATTTATTTACAATTGAAACTTTGTAGCCTGGAGTGGAGCCAAGCCTCCTGCTTGCTCCATGGTGGCAGCCATTTCTGTTGGGCTCTATTTATCTTCTATAATTGAAACTTTGTAGCCTTAAGCAGAGGTTAGGACAGGCCAGGGCTGCAGAATCTTGGCTATCTCCATCACCAGGGGAAACCCTAACCTCTTGCTCTTTCGAGTTCCGTGGCTGCCACCATTTTTGTTGGGATTTATTTATCTTCTATAATTGAAACTTTGTTGCCTTGAGTGGAGGCTTGGGCTTGCCAGGGTGTGTGGAAAGTTGGCTTCCTCCATTGCTGGGGAAACCTAAGCCTCCCTCCTGTTCACTCCAAAGCCGCAGCCATCTTGGTTGGGGTTAATTTGCATACTTACTCCCCTGATTGGCTTGTGGGCCTGACTTGTGGGTGTAGCAGAGTGATGGTTAATTTGCTTATTACTCTTTTATTTTATAAGCTTTTCATTTTGGGGACAGCATTTTTCTAGTTTTCCTTTTTCCAGCAAAAAATTAATTTATCTTGGCCATTTTTCAGTTGGTATTTTGAAGTTAAATCTTCCCATTTTATAAAGCACTTGCAAGAACTGGCTTCCTATCAGGAATATTAATGAGGGCTGGAGTATGTGAATTCCCAGGCTTGGAGGCACAACTTCCAATGTTAATTATAGGTGTGTTTGCTATTGTTGTTTTATATCTTCAGAGTCTGAGCAAATTTTCTAAGGATGTTATGGAATGGGTTGAAGTATGCAGCTTATGGTTCCATGATGCCCACACCCTCGAGTCTCAGTCAGCTCTCTCATTTGCCTTGGCTTCTCTCCCAGCTATCTAAAGCGACCTAAAGGCCTCTAGGCAGTTTGGCTCAGTGGGTAGAATGCAGACCCTTAGAGTTCCTGGGTTTGATTGCAGGTCAAAGGCATGTACCTAGGTTGCAGCTTGATCTCTGGCCCTTACTGGAATGTGTGGGGGAGGCAACCAATCCATGTGTCTCTCTCATTCTCTCTTTCTGTATTTCCCTATCCCTTCTCCTCTCTCTAGGCCCATGGGGAAAATATACTCCAATGAGGATAAATAAATAAATAAAAATAAAAACCATAAGAAGGGCTAGGAACCACAGATTATGGGCTCTCCCCTGAAGAGCTAGTCAACTGAATTACAGATGAGTTGGAATTTCCCCATGGGGCTCCTGCTTGGGGTGAGGAATCATCTCTGACAGCTCTGCAAAGATTCTTAGTTAGTTAAGAACAACTGAGATTCAAGTCAGAGGAGAATATAGCCCTTTGTTCAGCTCTCACTTATATAGTGAAGGTTTTTTTGGTCAGACTTTCAGAAAACAAATCCAAATGAAAACCCAGAATTCCTCTTGTCTCTCTTTAGCCTTGGTTCTGTTAATCCTTAACTTTAGTTCCATCTTGAGGATTTAAAAATATAGTGCAAATAAAGTCAGACCCTCTAGTATAAGCAAAGGAAGATTCTGGTTCCAGGAGACAACTTAGCCAAATTCACCCGACAGGCAGGGACCTGGCAAACCCAATGGGCCCTTTGTTAGGTCTGAGCACCAGATCTGGGCCTGCAGGGTGGTCCTGATGAGCTTCTTTGGAATACTGCCACAGGGAGCCAAGTAAATATCAATGTAAGCAGCATTCAACCCTCTGCAGAGTTTTTGTGAGTTTATTGGAGCCCAACTGTCAAGAATTGCTGGAAAACAAAATTTCAATGTTTTGTAGTGCTCCAGAGAATGGCAGTGTTGCGTCTTATATTATACATTATAATAAAAAGTGGAGATGTATGTAGGTTACGTGGAATCCATTGCTTAGAGAGTCAGGAGAAAGCAAAGCAGAGAAATAACTTGGATTAGATAAAAAGTAAAACGATAGACACATACCTCTCTTATATAGGTGCATATGGGCTAGTTAGCAGTCAGCAGTGAACTCAATAGCACTGAGCAGATCTGTGGTCTCTGCAAAGTACAGAACAGTGCCTGTGCTTGGAGGTGTCCAGAAAAAGAGAAATTTCTTTAGTATTCCAAAGGTGTGTTATCATAGATGCCAAAAGACAATAGACAGGCTCAGTTAAGATAAAGATTGACCTTTGTCAGGGAAGACGCTGTCCTAGCACATGACCACACACCATAAACTACTTTTAGTTGACACGTTTTAACTTTGTGGTTAATTTAGGGCTCTGAGTTTGAAAGGCCACTATGAAGGCCTTACCTGTGTTAATCACAGGTGAGCCTGTGACCATTTTTAATCCACTCTCTCCCTCAATCACTTGTGTTCCACCTCTTGCCACCAATCATGTCCCTCCTCTGTCCAACTACAGGGGGAGAAACCATCAAGTACCTCTATGCTGCCAGCAGCTTCACCTTCTTCATCACCTGTGGGCCTGGCCCACTCACTCACTGTGCTCAACACCCCAGTGTCCATGAATTTCTTCTCTACTGGGGAGGTGGACTGCTCCAGCTCCAATTGCGTGCCCAGGTTTTGCAGCCTAACTTTAAAGAAGCTGGTGATCTTGAAGGACCTGGAGAAGGAGCTTATCTCCATGGTGATAGCAGTGAAGATGCAGGGCTCCAAAAGCATCTTAAGATCCCACAAGATTGTGCTGCCCACTAGTGGACCAGTGGAGACTGACCTGGCACTGACCTTCTCCCTGCAGTACCCCCACTTCCTCAAGAGAGAAGGAAACAAGCTACAGATCATGTTACAACAGAGGAAGTGCAATAACAACCAGATCATCCTGGGCTACAAGACACTGGCCACAGGTGCCATCCACATGGCTGAGGTGATGCAGCGCCCTCCTGAGGGTGGCCAGGTGCTGAGCCTCAGCAGTAGCATCCAGGAGTCTTCCATCAAGGTGGCTGAGATCAGGATCTCCTCCCTGTCCAGTCAGCCCATCAACTATGAGATTGGCACCATGCAGGCCAGCCCTAAGGCCAAGTCCACAAATAGCTACACAGAGGGGAAATCTGAGAGCTTCTCTGAGCTGGAGACCAGCTATAATGAGACACCCAGGGAGGACCTGGAAAAAGATTACTTTGATCTGAGGCAGCCCAAGAAGCAGCAGCAATGCATGCAATGGAACTTGAAGCAGAAAGTCATGATGCTGCTTCCCAGGTTCAACATGTTAGAAGAGGTCCTAGACTCAGATCAGGAAACTAAGAGCATGTCCCCGAGGTGCAGGAGGACGTGGACCTTTTGTATGACAACCTTGAGAATCCTAGTGACAGTGGCTCAGACTTGGAGGATGATAGCAGCCTCCTTAGCAATACCAAGACCAAGACCAGACAATACTTTGAAGGCCTGGCACACTCCAGCTGGCAGACAGAGATGAGGGGCATACACAGTGCCTGGAGGCAGAAGGAGCCTCCTAGGCTGGCTGACATGCCTGGGAAGACCCAGGGCCCGGAAGGCAAGCAGTTCAGTGGTAGTGTCTCTGACTTGATGGCCTACAGCACCTCTGCCACCACAGTGGATGAGACCTGGATCTTCTCCCTATCGAGCCATCCCATCAACCACCTGGACAGTGCCATTTTAGCCAGCACCAAGGCGAAGTCCACAGATAACTTCTCTGAGGGAGACTCTGAGTTTGCCTTCTCTGAGCTGGAGGTCAGCTACAATGCTGCCCACAGGCATGACCTGGACAAGGATGATTTGAACCTGGAGAAGCTGATAGGAAGAAGGAGTTCCATGACCATACAATAGAACTATCAGCAGAAAGTCGCAGCGTGGCTGTATAGGTTCCAAATGACGGAGGAGGTCCTGGACTCAGAGCAGGACCCTGTGGAGCAAGTGCCCGATGTGGACAAAAACCTGGCTCTTCTGTTTTACAGGCTGGTGAACCCCAGCGACAGTAGCTCAGATATGGAGGATGATGACAGTCTCCTAACCCCTCCCATGCCTGAGCTCATGACATACTCTGAAAGCCTGTCAAGTGGCTCAGATATGAAGGAGGATGACAGAGTCCTAGGCATCCCCAAACCCAAGTCCAAGCCCAGGTCATACTTTGAAAGCCTGTCAAGCAACAGTGACTCCGAATGGGTGGCCCACAGCATGCCCAATCCTAGGGAGCAGCCGGCACAGCCTGAGGACAGCTCAGTGGCAGAGACCTCTGCCCAGGACATGCTCACTAAGAATCTGCTATCCAGCAGGCACACCACCAGGATGGCATCTCTGATCCTCCCCTCCAGCAGCTCCATGGGGAAACAGCCCGCCTGCTGGGGCTGGAGCAGGTCCCTGAATGAGTCGTCCAACAGCCTGACAAAGGAATACTGCCCAGTCTCACAGAGCCACCTGCAGATCCCCAGGAAGACAATGTACGATCAACTGAACCACATCCTCATCTCCAGTGACTGTCTGCTAGAGAACATCATCCTCATCAACACCTCAGACAGGCAGGGGGCAGTTCCTGTCGGACGTTCTGCAGCAGCACACACTGCCCGTTGTGTGCACCTGCTCCATGGTGGATGTCCAGGAGGCCTTCAGCTCCATCATCTCCTGGATACAAAGATATCGCAGCTGCAATACTGAGGCCCCGATGCCAGTGAAGATCACGGTGGCGGGGGCTCAGCACTACTTCAGCACCGTGCTGTGGGTCTTTGTGGAACAGCTGTCCCGCCAGAGCCCTCACTGGTTGGGATACATGCACTTCCTGGTTATCCCGCTGGGTTCTCACCCTGTGGCCAGCTACCTGAGCTCTGTGGATTACCGCTACAACAACCTCTTCCAGGATCTGGCCTGGCGGGACATGTTCAACAACCTGGAGTCTCAGAGTGCTGTGCGGAACATAGTGTTGAGAATCACAGAGTACATCATAGGGGCCAACTGTGTCCACCAGCTGCCCATTGCAGAGGCCACGCTAATCTCTAAGCCAAAGAGCCCAGACAAGTTGTCCTCACAGAAGTTCATTCCCTTTGTTGGGGAAGTGAAAGTTGGAAGAGTGGAACCAATTTCAGATACAGATGATGCGGTCCTCTCATGTTCCAATGTGCTTTTGTCCACCGCCAGGGAGGCCTCACACAACCCAAACCCTTCCTCATCAGTGAGTGTAGGCTTACCTTCCTCCAGCAAGGAAGTCAATGCTGAGCTGATAGAGCTGCAGGTGGATTACTGGATGGCAGTCCAGTCCACAAACAGGAAGAGAAACTGGGATAAGGAAGACCTGCCGACCATCAAAAACACACTCCAGTGCACCTTCCGGTCTCTCCATGTCAGCAGGCTGCCCAGCAGTGGCGAGGATGCAGGCACACCTACAATGTCTATGACTGTGGTCACCAAGGAGAAAAACAAGGTGATGTTTTTGTCCAAGAAAGACTTGGAGTCTAAATGCCAGTGCATCCAGGGCATCGGCCGCTTGGTCTGCTCAGCTAAGAACCAGGAGAACAGGCAGAGGATCCTCATTGATGGCGTAGAGTGGAATGATGTGACGTTCTTCCAGCTGGCAGCCCAGTGGTCTTCCCATGTCAAGCATTTTCCCATCTGCATCTTTGGACACTCCAATTCCACCTTCTAGCCCTGCCCCTGCTCCTGCCCTTCACCCTGCCTTGGCTAAGCCCAAAAAGGGCTCAGCTGTTTTTCTGTTAACAGTTCAGTTTACTATAGACACAGACCCTTGTAACACAGAGAAACTGTTTTCAGTTAGAATGTGCTCACAGCTTGGAATCTAAGGGGGTTGCTCCCTTGGGACCCCCAAATGCTCTGCTTAATAACCAGAGCATTTGGCGGGTGTGAAGTCAGGTGGTGCTGTTGAGCTGCAACATCATGGAAGGTGCTTTTAACCTCAGGATCTCCAACACTTTCAGTGAGAAGGGTTCTGGCCTTGGAGACCTGCCCAGAGTTCTGGAAACCAGGGCTCTGCTTAATCCTGGGAGCTGGCTCCAGCCTGTGCCCAGACTCAGAGCTGGGCCGCCTGAGGCAAAAGACTGGCCCTCCAGTGGAGCATCCGGAGCACAACATGGAGGCTGGCCAGCTCAGTCTTGGACCCCAGTTGCCAACCAGCCAAGTGGCCCCAGCACCATCTACTTATGGCTCCCAATGAACTCCTGCCTCACAGGGCAAAATAACTAAATGAGCTGCATGGTGCAGTCCCTCAGGCACCCGAGCTGGACAAACCAGTACCCTCCTTCCTGGTCAGCGACCCACCTTCATCCCTACCTCTTCATGTTATCATAGAACATTCGCTGCCACCCAACAAGTATTGGACCAGCTATTGACAATATGAGAAACCTGCCTCTCTACAGCATAGTGGTCATTTGGCCACTTACTCCTGTGACCTCTCAGATCACTGCATCCCTCTGAGTGTTTGTTTCTAAGAACATGAGGTGAATCAAGGAGCAAACGCATAGGGTTTTTGGAGGGAACCTGTAGAGTGTTACCCTAAAGCTTTCTCTGGGCACCAGGAAAGTGGATAGGTCTGTAGCAGGGGCTGTTGTTTTGCTAGTTGTTCATTTTTCTTCCTCATATGTGATTCTTCTCGGGGCCTTGGGCTAAGCTCTTTTCTCATGTCATAAAGAGACTGAAGATTCTATTATTGGTCCCTGTCCTGGGTGAAGCCAGAGCAGAAACCCTGGGGTTGAGCAGTGGGGCCTAGGCTCTCCCAGCTCTCTGTGATGGGGCTAGTTTGTGCTTATTCATTCAACAAACATATCAGAAGTCTGCCAGTTACAGACATGTTTCTAGGTACTGACCATAATCCAGTGCTTAGAACAGACTCCAAACCTGCACTCCAGGGCTTCCTTCTAGTCAGGAGCGATTGTCATACTAGGCTGCACACGCTCGTAGTGTCCACAGGACAGCCGATGTGACGTCCTCCTGGCCTCCTCTACCTGTGGCTGCATCTTCCCATACTGTGAAGAGGAAGGTGAACCTCTGTTCCAGCAGAAAACGTGAGTCAGTTTTGGGTCAGAGCTAGGAGGGGCATATGGGGACTGTGAATACATAGTGCTGGTAGAATCCTGGATCCCACACATGGTGCAATTTCTGCAAGAAGGCAGAGGTCTGAGGGCTTCTCTTAGAAAAAAGGGAAGGAGTTAAAGAGCTATGGATATGGGTGGTGTGGGCAAGCAGCGGGGACTCAGTGAGAGAGTTAGACCCTTAGAAAATTCAAACCCTTATGTTCCTAATTCCAGCCCCGCCGGCACCCCTATCCCGGGATCCTGCTCACTAATTTGGTAGAATCTTCTCAGTGGCAGCTTGGCAAGTGTATCCTGCCCTGTGGGATTTGAGTTTCAGTGGGAGGCAAAGAACCCCAAAGGGCAGCTAGTGAATTAGGCAGCACGTAGATGCAGGAGCCAAATTTGAGGTGATAGGAAGGCACTTGGAAGCCAGGGATGGATACAGAGTTTGTTCTCTCATTGGTCAGCTATTTTTGGAGCACCTATTGTGTGCCAATGAGTGACATGACAGAGTGGACTCCAGCTTTCCCTGTACTCATGGAGTTGACATTTTTGTGGGAGGGTAGTGACAGGAGACAGAGACCCTAGAGATCATGTCAAGCTCCCTTGAAGAAGGGGACAGGTTGTTCCCTCATTGATCCAGAGCTATCAGTTAGGAGGGCTTTCTGCCATCTCCTCCTGGATGACCAGGCGTGTCTCTGCCAGAATTGACAGATTGAAAGTGGACAAAGAGTCGGTCTGTGCAGGAGCAGCAGGCACAGAACCCCAGGCTCTCTGAGTGGTGTTCTGGAAGGGCTGTGTGAAAGGAAAGGCCAGGTCTCAAACTCTGCTTCCCACTTTTCTGTCCCCAGGGCCATCTCCTGCATCCTGGGCATCTGGCTGGATCAGTATCCTCAGGATTTTAATCCAAACCTGACAATGCCATTAGCCTCTGTAGAGCCAACTTTCCAGTCCCAGACCTGCTAAACCAAGCCCTGTGCCTGCATTCACATCAGGAGCATCTGAGCCACTGAAGCTGAGACAGGAGGAGGAGGAGGCCTCCAGGGGTGGTGTGGGTCAGTGTGCCTTTGGAAGGCACACAAAAGGCAGTGAGGGTGGTAACATGTCCTATTCTTAGAGCTGCAGAACCAGCTCCAGAGCAACATCAGGAAAACCTTCAAGAGGCAATGCCACCCTAGTGGCCTCTCCAGAGCCAGAGCCGGATCCAGGCCCAGCTTTCACTAAACTTCAAGAGGCAGAAGAACTACCTGCAGCATTTTTTTAAATTAATTTTTTATACATATCTCCCCATTGCCCCCCCTCCCTCCCAGGCATACCCCAACCCCCCAGTGTCTATGTTCATTCGTTATGCTTATATGCATGCATACAAGTCCTTTGATTGATCTCTTATCTACCTCACCAAACTTTAATCTTCCTGCTGTAATTTCACAGTCTGTTTGAACCTTTACTGTCTATGTATCTATCCTTTTGTTCATCAGTTTATAATGTTGTTTATTATCCACCAATGAGTGAGATCATGTGATGCTTCTCCTTCATAGACTGGCTTATTTCACTAAGCATAAGGCTCTCCAGTTCCAACCAGGTTGCTGCAAATGGTAAGAATTCCTTCTTTTTAATGGCAGCATAGAATTCCATTGTGTAGATGTACCACAGTTTTATGATCCACTCATCTGCTGATGGGCACCTAGGGTGTTTCCAAATAGTAGCTATTGTAAATTGTGCTGCTATGAACATAGGGGTGTATAAATCCTTTCTGATTGGTGTTTGTAATTTCTTAGGATAAATTCCTAAGAGTGGTATTACAGGGTCAAATGGGAGATCCATTTTTAGTTTTTTGAGGAAACTCCATACTGTTCTCCACAGTGGCTGCACCAGTCTGCATTCCCACCAACAGTGCACAAGGGTTCCTTTTTCTCTGCATCTCACCAACACTTGTCGTTTGTTGATTTGTTGATGACTGCCATTCTGACAGGTGTAAGATGGTATCGCATTGTCGTTTTGATTTGCATCTCTCGGATGATTAATGACTTTGAACATGTTTTCATATGTCTCTTGGCCTTCCTTCTGTCGTCTTTTGAAAGGTTTTATTTAGGTCCGTTGCCCATTTTTTTTTATTGGATCCTTCATCTTCCTTTTATTAAGTTGTATAAGTTGGCTGTAGATTTTGGAGATTAAACCTTTATCAGTGATAACATTTGCAAATATGTTCTCCCATACAGTGATCTTTCTTGTTGTTTTGTTGATGGTTTCTTTTGCTGTGCAAAAGCTTTTTATTTTGATGTAGTCCCATTTGTTTATTTTTTCTTTAGCTTCCATTGCCTTTGGAGCAGTATAAGTGAAGAAGTTCTTTCGGCATATATCTGAGATTGTGCTGCCTGTGCATTCCTCTAGTATTTTTATGCTTTCCCTTCTAATGTTTAAGTCCTGTACCCATTTTGAGTTTATTTTTGTATTTGGTGTAAGTTGGGGGTCCAGTTTCAATTTTTTGCATGTATCTGTCCAATTTTCCCAACACCATTTATTGAAAAGGCTATCTTGGCTCCATTGAATGTTCATGCCTCCTTTGTCAAATATTAATTGAGCATAGTGGTTTGGGTGGATATCTCGGTTCTCTACTCTATTCCATTGGTCTATATGTCTGTTCTTGTGCCAGGACCAGCTGTTTTGAGAACAGTTGCTTTGTAGTATAGCTTGAAGTCTGGTATTGAGATCCCACCTACTTTATTCTTCCTTCTCAGAACTGCTGTAGCTATCCGTGGTCTTTTTTTGTTCCAGATGAATCTATGAAGAATTCTTTGTAGGTCTGTGAAATATGTCATTGGTATTTTAATGGGTAGTGCATTGAATCTGTAGATTGCTTTGGGTAGTATGGACATTTTAATGATGTTGATTCTCCCAATCCATGAGCATGGTATGCTCTTCCATCTGTTAACATCTTCCTCTATCTCTTTTTTCAGTGTCCTGTAGTTTTCTGCATAAAGGTCTTTTACCTCTTTAGTTAGGTTTATTCCTAGGTATCTTAATTTTTTTGGTGTGATGGTAAATGGATTGCTTTTTTAGTTTTTCTTTCTATAATTTCACTGTTAGTGTATAGAAATGCCACAGACTTCTTAGCATTAATTTTGTATCCTGCTACATTGCCGAATTCATTAATTAAGTCAATTAGTTTTGGAGTGGAGTCCTTTCGGTTTTTTTACGTACAATATCATGTCATCTGCAAATAAGGACAGCTTTACATCTTGTTTTCCAATTTGGATGCCTTTTATTTCTTCTTGTTGTCTAATTGCAATGGCTAATACTTCCAGTACTATATCAAACAGGAGAGGTGAAAGTGGGCATCCCTGTCTTGTTCCTGTTCTTAGGGGAAATGGTTTTAGTTTTTGCCCATTGAGTATGATGTTAGCTGTGGGTTTATCATATATGGCTTTTATGATGTTGAGGTATGATCCTTCTATTCCCACTTTGCTGAGAGTTTTTATCAAGAAAGGGTGTTGGATTTTTGTCAACTGCTTTTTCTGTATCAATTGATATGACTATGTGATTTTTTATCTCTCAATTTGTTTATGTGATGTATCATATTTATTGATTTGCGGATATTGTACCATCCCTGCATTCCTGGGATGAATCCTGCTTGGTCATGGTGTATGATCTTTCTGATGTACTGCTGGATCCAGTTTGCTAGAATTTTGTTGAGGATTTTGGCACCTATGTTCATGAGAGATATTGGCCTATAATTCTCTTTCATTGTGTTGTCTTTATCTGGTTTTGGTATTAGGGTGATGCTGGCTTCATAGAAGGTGTTTGGAAGTGTTCCTTCTTCTTGAATGTTTTTGAGTAGTCTGAGGAGAATAGGTTTTAATTCTTCCTTGATTGTTTGGTAAAACTCTCCTGTGTAGCCATCTGGACCCGGGCTTTTATTTGCTGGAAGCTTTTTGATTACTGCTTCAATTTCTTCCATAGTTATTGGACTATTGAGATGTTTGGTTTCCTCCTCATTGAGTTTTGGGAGGTTATATTTCTCTAGGAAAATGTCCATTTCTTGCAGGTTGTCCAATTTGTTGGAATAGAGTTGTTCATAGTATTTTTTAACAATCCTTTGTATTTCCACAGGGTCTGTTGTTATTTCTCCTCTTTCATTTCTGATTTTGTTTATTTGGGTCTTCTCTCTTTGCTTCTTCATGAGCCTGGCTAGGGGTCCATCAATCTTGTTTATCCTTTCAAAGAACCAGCACTTTGTTTTGTTGATCTTTTGAATTGTTTCTTTGGTCTTCAAGTTGTTTATCTCCGCTCTGATCTTCACTATTTTCTTCCTTCTGAGTACACTGGGCTTTTCTTGTTGCTCTCATTCTAGCTCTTTGAGTTGTAGGTTTAGGTAATTTATTACCATTGTTTCCTGTTTTTTTCCAGTAGGCTTGTAGGGCTGTGAACTTCCCTCTCAAGACTGCTCTCACTGTGTCCCATAAATTTTGTATTGTGTTTTGTCATTTGTTGTCATGATGTTTTTTATTTCTTCCTTGATCTCTCTGGTTACCCAGTCGTTGTTTAATAGCATGCTGTTTAGTCTCCATGTGTTTGATTTCTTTCTATTGTCTTTATTATAGTTGATTTCCAGTTTTATGCCACTGTGGTCTGAGAAAATGCTTGATATGATTTCTATCTTCTTGAATTTGAAGAGACTTTTCTTATGACCCAACATATGATCTATCTTTGAAAATGACCCATGTGCACTGGAGAAGAATGTATGTTCTGTGGCTTTGGGGTGAAATGTTCTGAAGATGTCAATTAATTCCATCTGGTCTAGTGAGTCATTTAGGATTGATGTTTCTTTGCTAATTTTTTGTTTAGAGGATTTGTCCATTGGTGACAGTGGGGTATTAAATTCTCCTACTATGATTGTATTGCTGTCAATCTCTCCCTTAATATCCTCCAAGAGTTTTTTTTATGTATTTAGATGCTCCTATATTGGGTGCATATATGATTACCAGAGTTATTTCTTCTTATTGAATTGTTCCCTTTAGTATTATGAAGTGGCCTTCGTTATCTCTTGTTATGTCCTTCACTTTGAGATCTAATTTGTCAGGTATAAGTATTGCAACCCCAGCTTTTTTTTTCATTTCCATTTGCCAGAAATACCATGTTCCATCCCTTCACCCTCAATCTGTGTGCATCTCTTTTCCTAAGGTGGGTTTCTTACAAACAGCAGATATATGGATCATGTTTTCTTATCCAATTGGTTACCCTATGTCTTTTGATTGGAGCATTTAATTCGTTTACATTTAAAGTTATTGTTGATAAGTACTTATCTGTTGCCATTTTTAGTCCTTACCCTTGAGTTCCTTCTTCACTTCCTCTTTCTTTTTATTACAGCAGACCTTTTAACATTTCTTGCATTGCTGGTTTGGTGGTAATATATTCCCTTAGTCCTTTTTTTGTCTGTGAAGCTTTTGATTTCACCTTCAATTTTGATTGTGATTCTTGCAGGATACAGTATTCTTGGATTCAGACCCTTCCTTTGCATGACTTTGCATATTTCATTCCATTTCCTTCTGGCCTGATGAGTTTCTGTTGAGAAGTCAGTAGCTAGGGTTATGGGGGTTCCTTTGTAGGTAACTTTCTGTTTCTCTCTGGCTGCTTTTAGGATTCTTACTTTGTCATCGGTGTTTGCCATTTTAATTATAATGTGCCTCGGTGTCGGTTTGTTGGGGTTCATTTTGCTTGGGACTCTGTGAGCTTCTTGGATTTGTGTGGGTTTTTTCTTCTTTATATTGGGGAAATTTTCTGTCATTATTTCTTCAATCACGTTCTCTAATCCTTGTTCAGTTTCCACTCTTTCTGGAACCCCAATTATGCAGATGTTGTTTTGTTTCATGTTATCCCAAAGTTCCCTTAGACTCTCCTCTTGCTTTTTAACTTTTTTTTCTAGAAGCTGCTGTACTTGGGTATTTTTTCCTACCGTGTCTTCTAGCTCACTGATGTGGTCCTCTGCTTCTTCTAGTTTACTTTTGATGCTTTCTATTGAGTTCTTTATAGCAGTGATGTCATTTTTCATTTCTTCTTGATTATTCTGCACCTCCTCTAGGTTCTTTTGCATTTCTTCTTGCTGCTCCTTCATCTCCTCTTGTGTCTTCTTCATTTTCTTTTGGCTCTTACTCATATTGTCAAATTTGTCTTCCATTCTTTTAAACCACATTATGATCATTTCTCTGAACTCTTTCTCTGGTAGGCTTATTTCTGGTTGTATTTCATTTACTTCCTTTTCTGGTGAAACCTGCCTTTCTGTCTTATGTGGGCTGTTTCTTTTTCTGCCCATGGTCTTTCTTCTCCAGGTGTCTGGTTATATAGTTCTCTCTCCTATTTTGATTGAAAGGCACAAACTACAACACGACCAGGTACAGCACACAAGGCACTGAGTAGAAATGTATTCAAGATGTTAATAATCACAAATAAGGTGACCACCAATGAAGGAAAAATTAGGGGTAAATGGAGGAGAAGAGGAAAATGAGGAAAAAAGAAAAGAAAGAAATGCCAAAATCAAATTGGGAGAGTGAGAAAAAAAAAGATAAATAAATGAACAATAAAATAAAATAAAATAATAAAATAAAAAGGAGAAGAAGGAGAAGGAAACAGGAAGAGAAAAAAGTCAGAGAGAAAAGAAAGTGTATAAGAGAGAAAAGAGGAACAAAATATCGATGTCAGGAGACAACTCCAATAGAACAGTCACTAATCCCGATAAAGGCCAGCAACCAGTACCTAGAGATTAAGGCAAATTGCAAATAGCAACTGGTATCAAAGGAGGGAAAGAGAGTTAGAAAACAAAGCAAGCAAAAAGCAAAATAAAACAAGTAGAATAAACGAAAACAATCTCACAAAAAAATTTCAAAAATTGATATAATCACTTTTCAGGCAAATAGCAACAAAAGGACATAGAGAAAAAACAACTTTTTGGCTAGTGAAGACAAGAAGAGAGAGGTTTGTGTGGACTTGTAGTAGGGGATTTGAAATTAGATATATAAATGGGGTGAAATTTTAACTAGGTAAAGAGAAAAATAGGGAGAATCTGAAGTTGGAAAAGGGAAAGAGAAACAAGACAAAATGGGGAAAATTAGGAGCAAAGTGTTGGCATAAAAGTAGAGTTGAGTTGGAGTAAAATTATGCTAAAGGAAAGATGAAAATAGAATGTAGAACTCCAATCCCGAAATAAAATAAAGAGAAAACAAAATGACACTTGTTTTTTTTTTTCCAAAATGGTTAAGTACTAGTGGTAATTAATAATACTAGTTTAAAACAAAAATGTAATAATTATAAAGGTAAAATCAATTGAGGTGGAAAGAAAAAAATATTCTTTTAATTAAAATACATGAAAATGAAAAAAATTAAAAATTAAAAATTAAAAATTATAAAAAAGAAAAAAGAAAAAGGAAAAATAAAAAAAAAGAAGAAAAATAGAATGGTCCTGCACTTCCACTATTATTCTGCTTGGCACTCCTGTTTTCCAGTAGGGAAGGTCTTGCAGTTCCCTGTGTTCCCCTCTTGATGTTTTAATCTCTTTATTCTTTTGTGGTTATGCGAGAGTCAATTTGTGTGTCATCCACTGGGTGGCAGTGTTTCGGAATTGATCTCTGAGACAAAGCACATGACCTCTCTAGGCTGTGCTCAGATCCTGCTACTCTGTGGTTCTCAAAGCCAGTTTGTGGGGGTTTTGCAGCCTGGACACTGTAATAACTCCCAGGCTGTCCCTCTGCCCCAGAAAAAAACAAAAACAAAACAAAACAAAAAAACAATGAGTCATTTTCCAGAGCTCTCCTCTGTCAACAGCTCAGAGGGTTTGCCTTCACACTCAGGGATCACGCCCTGACCACCTCTGCGGACCTCTCCAGAGGCAGCTTTCCCGCAGTCCGGCTCCCACAGTGTGTGTGTCTTTGTTGTGCGGGGGTAGGAGACCTCACCCTGACCCAGGTGAAATCTGACCCTTCCGGGCGCCATGTGGATCTCCGAATCTGCTGCCTTCATGTCCGTGCCGCCTGGGAAGCCGTGTTCTGGGTCCCCAGTTGCTCTGTGGGTGCCTCCATCAGCCGAAGCTTTCAGACCTCCTACCTGCAGCATTTGAGCAACTCACCTAGCTCCTGTGAGGCTTGTGGTGCCAGATCTGAAGCTACAGAATGTCAGCTACCAAGGCAGAGAGAGAACCCCCACCCCCGTTTAGATGCAGTGTTAAAAGTTTTGTGTTCATGTTACATGTGCTTATAATTTTACAGTATTTTTTTATGATATTTAGTAACATAGAGTGTATTGTAGAGAACACTTAATGTGAAATAATCTTAAATATTCTTTAATTTAGATTCTATAAAATTTAACCCTATAAACCCTCAGAGCTTTGAGCGAGTCTGTTTTTTGGACCCTGACCCATGCAAGGAGGACTGCCCTCACCTTCTCCACCTGCTCTCCCTAGAGCCAGGACTCTGCTTCCAAAGGAGCTGGTTCCACCCAGGGACCAGAATCAGAGCTGGGTGGCCAGAGGCCAAAGGCTGGCCTCCCTGGGTGGCATCCTGAGCCCAACACTCATCCCTGGGCCTCCATGTTGACCCCAACACACTCACTCGGGATTCCAAATAAACTCGACCCTTAGAGAGCAAAAAGAAAATAAAAGGACATACAGTGCAGGCTGCCCAGGAACAGTGACTGGACAAACTGATCAAATACTTGGTGCCCAGCTTCCTGGACAGCATCCCCACCTTGGTCCTCACCTACCCTTTTGTGTTAATACAGAACATTTGCTACTAACCAATGTGGGTGTGACCAACCATGTACCAGGTGAGCCCTGCCCTCCACAGCACAGTGGTCACTTTGCCACCTGCTTGCTGTGAGTCTTTAGGTCACTGCCTTTCCTGAGTGTTTGTTTCTCTGACCATGGGGAATACTAAAGCTCAGCCTCAAGGGGTTATTGTAGGGACTCGGTTGGGATGTTCCCCTGAAAAAAAAAGGCCCTCTGGGAGCCTGGACACTGGAGAGGTATGCTGGAGGGACTATGGTTGTCCTAATTGCCATTTTATCTTCTTCTTAAAGAAGCTTCTGCCTTATTTGTGATCCTCCTCAGGCCTTAGGCTAATCTATTTCTCTTGTGATAAAGACACTGAAGATTATATTAGGGGTCCCTGTCCTGGGTGAAGCCAGATTAGAAATTCCAGGGGTGAGGAGTGGGACCCCAGGATCACCCATCTATCTGAGATAGGTCTGGTTTGGGCTCATTCATTCAGCAAATGCCCTGCCCCCAGAAGTACACTCCAATGCTTTCTTCTAGTCAGGAGTGTTTCAGTCACACTAGGCTGCACAGGCAGGTAGCATTCACAGAACAGTCAATATGACTTCTTCATATTGAAGTATCACTGCATCTTCTCATATTGTGAAGCAGAAAATGGATCTCTGGAAGAGCAGAAAAAGTGAGTGGTCTTTGAATCAGAAACTTAAGCGGAGAATGGGGACTGCGACTTGGAAAAAGTGGCAACACCCTGAGACTCATGCCTTGTGGGACTTCTGCAAGAGGGCAGAGGTCTGAGGGCTTCTCCTAGGGAAAAAAAAATGGAAGGAGTCAGAGTGTTGTGCATGTGTATTTGGTGGAATGGGTGAAGGGAAGGGGATAAGGCTGCCCATACAGAGATGAGCTCCCAGTGGCTAGGGTTAGGCAGGAGCACAGAGCCGCATAGGTCAGTGCCCATGGCCTGCAGTCTGGAGGACTTCCTGGATGGGGCTTGAACTGGGACTTCAGTGATGGAGATGGGAGGTTCCCTTCCTTGGAAGGCACACAAAAGGCAGCCATGGTGCAACATGTTCTCTTCCCGGATTTACAGAAGCAGCTCCAGAGCAAGATCAAGAAACACCTGAAGAGGAAACATCTTACTTTGGTGCCCTGTCCAGAGCCAGAGCAGGTTCCAGGCACAACTGTCACTGAACTTCCAGATGTGGAACCACCTGCAGCATTTCAGCAACTCGTCTCAGATCCTGCAAGGTCTGTGGTTCTAGATCCTGGGCTCCAGCGTGTGTCAACTGCCATGGCAGAGAGGGCTCCCTCTGCTCTTTTATATGAAGTTTTAAAATATTTGTGTTTATCATATACACACATATATATGTATTTATAATTACTCTATTTTCTTATATTATTTCATAACATATAGTATATTTTAAAGAAAATGTAATGAAATACTCTGAAACATAAATTTAATTTAGATTCTATAAAAGTTAACTCTACAATCTTTCAGAGCCTTGAGCAAGTGTGTTTCTTCTGGGCCTCCATGTTGTTACTATGAGTCATAGGTTGGGAATAATTAGTTTCTCAGGAGCCACCTGCTCTACAAATGTGATATTCATGAAGCCCAGCACAATGGATTTTGGGGGAAATTGACCTATGAGCATTGGGGCAGGGACTCTCTGTCAGGGCTGCCCCTGGGAACCTACATTTTGTTTGACTTCGTTTCTCCCCAGCACATGGGCAAAGCATGTCTTACGTGCCCCCTGGCGTCCACATTACAAAATGCTGTAGGATTGAACCAGCAGCAAGCAGTTCCTGAACACTGACTGCCACCTGCACCTGAACAGAAACTCCACCCTGCTCCACTCACACTGAACAGCATTCTGGGCATCTCCCCTGTTGGTCTATACCACTGAAGAGGGGACAGGGAATGTCCCAGGGCCTGGAATTCACACTCATCTCCTTCACAGGCACTGCTTCCAAATCTCCTCTGTGGTCAGAGCCTCTCTCTGTCCTCAGCCCCTGAGGAATGTTTCAACTGGGATTTTTCCTGAGGCTCTTCTGTCTCACCAGAGCCCAGTGGCAATTCTTTCTCATGCCCCAAGGCTGAACGAGTTTGTGAGGACAGCCTGGCTTCTTCCTTTATATCAATTCTTTTCCTTGCTCTGAACCACCCTGGTGAGGATGGACTAACAGCCTTGTTTGGCACCCTGTCATGCCACAAGCTACACTCTCTCAGGACAAATGGGTATTAACTTTGGACCACACTCAGGGTCCATGCTCTCAAGATCAGCCCTGTTGGTTGACGCGGATAGAAAGGAAATTCTAATGGAGTGTGATGAGTCCTACCATTGACCCTGACGGCCATAAGCACTGAGAACGTGCGCCCATCATGGGAACATTGTACAGACTTTCTTTAGGATGCGATTCCTAAACCAGAAAGTTGAATAAGTACTTGTCTACCCTCTTCATCAGGGTTTCACAATGGCAGCTGATGAAAGCTTTGTGTAATTAAATGAAGATATAGAAATTCAGGGCGTAGGTCCAGCCTAGAGGCCCATGGTGATAGTCAGTGCACTTGTGCATACTGGCAATGGGCTAGAGGGGCAGCCACTCACCTTTCGTGGAGTGTCTCCTTACCTTGGAAGCTCAGAACTGTGGTCTCAACAGATGCTGTTTCCTATTTCAAATTACACTTTTCACTTTGCCTCTACTTTCCAGGGTCCTTTCCTAAGTTTCACAGCCATCCTCGAAACTGGAGGCAGGGGTTTAGAAACGAGGGGGTGGAAGCTGGAGGGAACTGGGAGGAGAAAAATGAGGGAGATAGAAGGGCAGGGCCAGCACCTGGTATGGGATGACTGTGCCAGTGATTTATTGTTGAGAGTTTCCCCCCACACTAGAGACTTAACCAACACACACTTATTAGCTCACACATCTGTGACCAGGCATCAACACGGCCCAGCTGGGACTACTGTGATCTCACCTGAGGCAGTGTCTGTGTCATTGAGGGTATGAGCTCACTCGGGGGGACTTTGGGATTCAATTTGCATGGAAGGCTTGACTTTCTCTCTGGTCTCATTCAGTGCTAGGCCATGTGTGTCTCTCCAGATAGCTGCTCACAACAGAGAGGTTTATTCCTCAGTTTGGCCTAAGCAAGAGAGAGAACAGATCAGAGTGAGAAAGTGGGTAGGCACCAACATTAAAAAAAAAAAAACTTTTTTAGGGTGAAAAGAGATCAACCAAAGAACTTGTATGCATATATGCAAAACCCAGGGACACAGTCAATAGGATGGTGAAGGCCTAAGGAAGTGGGCAGGGATTGGTTAGAAGTGGTCAATGGGGTAAACAGAGGACATATGTAACACTTTCAACAATAAAGATTTAAAAATAAATGAAATGGATTTGCTTTAAAATGTTAATTTCCCCCCAAAAAAACTGACGAGAGAGAGAGAGAGAGAGAGAGAGAGAGAGAGAGAGAGAGAGAGAAAGATCAATGTGAGAGAAAAGCATCAACTGGTTGCTTCCTGTGTGCACCCTAAATAGGGATCATACCCACAACTTAGGTATGTGCCCTGACCAGGAACTGAACAGCAATCTTTCAGTGCACAGGACAATGCTCAAACACTCTGGCTGGGCTAGGCACTATTTAGAACCAAATCATGGAGGTTGTGTTGGATCCCTTAGCTGTCTTCTATGGAGTAACTACTGCCACCCACACTTAAGGGTAGGGCACACATTCACACCACACAAGGAAGGTGAAGACCATAGGGAGTCACTGAGGAGAGAACTGGTGACCCTAGAGGTCCATACCTTGACCAGCATCACAGATGGTCAGAATGCAGAACCTGAGATAAACCCAGCTGTGTGTTCTGAAAGTTGGGGTCCTGGCTGCACCCAGGTTTCCTCAGGGACTCTGGAAAATGCTGTGCTGGTAGAATCATGTGCAGACATGGAGATGGCATGGGGAAAACAATGGGAATTTGGCAGCCTAGTCAGTATTTGTCTGAAAAAGCGCCCAGATCTGGAATCATGAAGGTGTACCTTTGTTAACAACTCACCCATGGTGGAGAAAGCTGGGGTTGGGCCCCCTTATGCTGAGCTCATACTTACATAGTTCTGAATCACACCCTCATTGGATAATTGGGAAACTGAGGCCCATAGTCAGGCAGGAATTGGTCAGGGTACATCGAGTCCAAAGTTCAGAAATGTTCAGATGTTCCAGGCCAAGGCTCCCACCTCCCCCACAGAGTTGGTCTGGAATTTAGAAATCCTGACCTACTGGGCAGCTCCTGCCTGTTCCTCCCTATGTGGGGCCGTTTTGCTCTGGGATCCAGAAAAGGAGTACTGGCATGCGCGCGCGCGCGCGCGCACACACACACACACACACACACACACACACACACACATGGTATGATGACCTTGGGTGGGATTAGAAGAAAAGCAGACACAGAGGAGGTGACAATAGGAAGGAAAAAGAAGTTGGAGGTACTACCTACATGTGACAGTGGAACAAACAGGCCCACAGCCTGGACAACAAGCACTGCCCCGACCTGCTGAGCCAGCTGCAGACCCCTAGGGAGACGGTGTATGATTAGCTGAACCACATCCTCATCTCTGACAACCAGCTGCCCCAGAACATCCTCCTCCTCAATGTCTCGGACTGGCAGGGTTAGTTCCTGTCTGAGTCCTGCAGCAACACATGCTGCCTGAAGTATGCATCTGCTCCAAGGCTGAGGTCCAGATGGACTTCAGCATTATCATTTCATGGATACAGAGATACTGTCACCTCAATTCCCAGCCTCCTAAGCCTGTGAAGATCTCGGTGGCAGGGGAACAGCAGTATTTCAGCGCTGTGCTGTGGTTCTTCCTAGAGCTGCTGTCCTACAACCTCCTCTTGCCCCCCACTGCACTGGGCCACATGCTCTTCCTAGTCATCTGGTGGGTTCCCACCCTGTGGCCAGGTACCTGAGCTCCATGCATTAGCACTACAAGAGCTTCTTCCAGGACCTGCCCAGGTGGGACCTATTCTACAAGGAGACCCAGAGGGCTGTGCAGGAGAGGCTGTCATGGTGTTGAGAATCACACAGTATGTCACAGGGGCCAATTGTTCCCACCAACTGCCCATCATGGAGGCCACACTCACCTACAAACAGAAGAGCCCCAATAAGGATTCCTTGACCATGATTCCCTTCGTAGGGGTGGTGGAACTGGAATTGTGGGACCATTCTGGGTCACATCAGGACACTGGGATTATTTGGCCCATTTGGGTTCTTAGTGTGCTGTTGTCCACCCTGTCACACAGGTCTGTGGCAAATGAGGAGGCCTCACACATCCTTCTCTCCTCCCCGTTTGTGAGTGGAGACAAGTACTCCTCCAGCCAGGGTGTGGATGCTGAGCTGATGGGGCTGCAGGTGGATTAATGGATGGCAGCACAGCCCACAGACAGAGAAACTCTGAGAACAAATACCAGGCTACTGCCAACAACACCTCAAGTGCACCTTCCAGTCTCTGCAGGTCAGCAGACTGCCCAGGAGGGGAGAGGCTGCAGCCACGCCCTTCCCATCCATGACTGGGGACAAGGAGAACAACAAGAAGGTGATGTGTTTGTCCAAGAAAACCAAGGACAAGGATGTGGTGTACCAGAGCCAGTGTTGAGAGGGCATCAGCAGCTTGATCTACAGGGCCAAGCACCTTCAGGATGCACTGGGGGTCCTCATCGATGGTGTGGAGTGGAACAACATGAAGCTCTCACATCAAGCACTTCCCTACTCACATCTTCAGTTGCTCCAATCCCACTTTTGAGCCACCCAGGAATGACCAGCTGCTTTTCTGTTCACATTTCAGTTTAGCACTGAGATAGACTCTGGAAACACAAAGTGGAGCCCTTTTCAGTGTGAATGAGCTCACAACCTGGCAACTAATGTGGTGAAGCACAAAAGGAGCCCCAGCTGCTCTGCTTATTACCTAGAATGCTCTGGTGAGTGGTGATCAGGCAGACAGTGTTGAGCTGGACAATTGTTGAAGATGATGGCCCTTAGAACCCAGAAACCACCATTGATAAAAGTTCTCACCATCAAGACCTGCCCCTCCTGGAAGCCAGGAACTCTGCTTCCTGGGGAGTCAGCCTCACTGTGTGCCCAACTCAGCACTGGCCTTCAATGGGAGCACCTGACAGAGCACAAAGGCTGGTGAGCCAGCCCTGGGCCCAGCTTCCAATCATCCCAGTGGCTCCAGCACCAATCTCTCATGGTATCAAATAAAGTCCATCCTCACAAGACAAATCAGAAGAGAAAAAACAAAAGACCAGTGTGGTACTGACCACCTGGGCTCACTGATTGAACGGGGAAAATATCAAGTTCCCATCTTCCTGGGCAGGGACCCCACATTTGCCCCCATGTTACGTGTTGTTATAGAGCATTTGCTACAACAGGTGAGGAACCAGCCATGTACCAGGTGAGCCCCTGCTCCTGCACAGCATAGTGGTCATTGGCCACCTGTTTGCTGTGAATCTTCAGGTCACTGCATGTCTCTGAGTGTTTGTTCCTTATCTTTCTGATAAGACAGAAAACATCTTTTCCACTTAAAATTAGAAAACAGATTTGACCACACCAAAATGTAATGCACCTGTTTGGCAAATCACATCAAACTGAGACAAATGACAAACTAGAGAAACCATTTGCAAGTTACATGGCAAAAAGCTGATAACCCATAACAGTTCAGATTTCCTAACAATCTAATGGTAAAGAGGGCAATGGGTCTCAAATAGAAATTCCAAAATAAGAAATAGGCCAAAAAGGTATATAAAAGATACCCAACTGCAGTTTAAACAAGAATGAAAAATTCAGGTTACAAATTGTCTGTAAAAATAACTTACACAAGCACATAAAAGAATATAAAAAGAGAGTAATTCCTCCTTTGGGTGTTCAGAACTTGACAGAGGTAATCTGCTCTGAACCTAAACACAATAAAGATGACCCCTAACTAAATGGCTGATCAAGGTATCTTATCCAGCTCGCTGATTTGCTATATAACAATAGGAATTCAATCAACTGTGATAAAAAAATATATATGAGTACTAGTAAATTTATGGCAACATTGTCATCATAAAAATTTGGAATTACTCCTATATCTATCAATATTCAACTGAGTAAAATACATTAATGTGCATACATAAATTAATACTTATTCAGTTGTAAAAAGGACTCATGTTATATCAAGGTCCTTGCCCCCAATCAAGGATTCAAGTAATCACATTTGATCCACAGGCATTTATTGATACCTAATGGGTGTCTACTCCTGCCCTGGGCACCTAGGCCCAGAGCTACCACACATGGTAGAAGTTTGGTTTCCAGATCTCCTGGGACCAGGTCATAAACTTGTACAAGAGGAAATAACAAGATGTATTAACTTGGATTATCTCTGATCCCAGAGATAAGACCCAGCTCCATGGAGCCCCTAGAGAAAGGAGAAACTAGGCTGAGAAGGAACATCAGGAGCACCTACCAGGTCAGGCATGAGACTGCTTCAGTGCTCCCATCTGTGTCCTCACTCCCATCTGTGTTCTCACTAATGAGGCTTCAGGGAGGTTCTGCTTCCTCTTCCCTCCAGGTTCCTTGACTCAGATGCTGCATTAATTACTAAGGAAGACCATACCATCCTGTTCAACCTGCTTAGTGGGTAAAAGATAGATTATTTGGAAGGTCTCTCAGAAACCTAGGTCTGCTCCTCATCCTTGAAATGGGTCTCCACAAGGAGAAGGAAAATAATGGGCAGGGAGTGAGTGGTTACTGTTGTTGGTTTGGTTTTTCTTGGTGCAGGGCTCAGTTAATCATATGCCTCAATCCATGACACCTGTCACCACCATTCCTTGCAAGATACCTTCTTAATATTATTGTCTTTTATTACATCTGATCTCCATTCTGTTCTTCCCCCTCCACCAAAGTAGCCACTTAAAAAAATAGGTATGTGTGCTTTAATAATCCATGTCTTTGTATGCTTGTGTGTTTTATATACACTTATTGTTGTACTATAAATCCCATAGTGTTTCTTACTTTCTGTGCTAATACTATAATTTTTATGATCCACTCTGCTTGCTGTGTGGATACTTAAATTCCTGTTTCTCTTATCATTTTCCGAACCATTCCCTCTACACACAGACAAATTTTCTTAGTCTAAATAAAACCCTATTAATTTCTTGCTCAAAGCATTTAAAGAGCTTCCCATTACAATTAAAAAAAGAAAAGGAAACTAGCCTATGAGGTCTACTTGTCAGCTCCTACATACATCTCCAAGCTCAACCAGTGTCATTCTCCATCTTCTGCTCCTCACACTTCAGCCATCCTTGCTTTCATTTAGTTTGTTGAATTCACAAAGCACTTCATCTCAGCAACTTTGCCTTCTCCCCAGCCCCTAGCTCATCTTAGAAGGGCTTTCTTTTTCTCAGCCTTCAAGCCTCTACTAACTGTGGACATTGATGCAGCCTTTTTGGAGAGACATTGGCAATATTAGTCATCTTGGACTAGGCCCCCTGGGAGCAGAGGGACTCCTGGGAACTGGGACGGAGTTTAATGAAGGAGTGACCTCAAGAGAAGATGGAGGGAGGTGAGCAGAGATGTGGACTCAGCACATTACCTTCAGCCTGGTCTTGAGAGGGGATCTGGAACAGAAATTGTACCCATTGAATGAGTCCCATTGAAGGTAAGGAGACAGGCTTGTCTACCCTGTGCCAGTCATCACTGGCCTCTGGCTGAGCCTACATCCCAGGGCAGTGGAGGGGGAGCACCTACTCCCTATGGACAGGGAAAGGGCTGTGAGCAGCCAACATCCACAGCAGCTGGGAGGCGGAGATGGCTAAACCAGCCAATGAAGTTTCACCCATTAATAAAACCTAAGGTGTGCACGGCCTTCCTGCTAAAAATTCATTCTTAGCAACATACTCTAGAGCAGTGGTTCTCAACCTGTGGGTCGCAACCCCTTTGGGGGTCGAACGACCCTTTCACAGGGGTCGCCTAAGACCATCGGAAAACACATATTTCCCATGGTCTTAGGAACCAACACACTGCTCCTCGGTGTAGCAAAGTGTAGCAATGTAGTTTACTATTGTCATATTAAGACTGTTATCCATGCTACACCATAATTCAAGACAAAATTTCATTTATTTGTAATTAGAAATAAATATTTCACAATATATAATTACATATTGTTTTTGTGATTAATCACCATGCTTTAATTATGTTCAATTTGTAACAATGAAAATACATCCTGCATATCAGATATTTACATTACAGTTCATAACAGTAGCAAAATTACAGTTATAAAGTAGCAACGGAAATAATGTTATGGTTGGGGGTCACCACAACATGAGGAGCTGTATTAATGGGTCGCGGCATTAAGAAGGTTGAGAACCACTGCTCTTGAGAACCTTTATTCACGTGCCCGTGAAGAAGGATACAAGGAAGTCCATTTTAGCATTGTCTATGATGGTGGAAAACTGGAGATAACCTAAATGTCCTTCAACAGGACATTTAGTAATCATAGTAAATACCAATTAAAGCAGTAAAAGTAGTGGACTGGAGTATGTGTAGCAACGTGGAGAAATCTCAAATCATGATTTGAGTGAAGAAGCAAGTTTCATGGTACATCCTGAATGATGCTATTGAAAAAAAATTTCAACAATTGCAAAGTCAACACTATATATAACTTGTGTATACACAACTTTCAAGTAAAATTATAGAAACCTATTTAAGGACAAGTACAAAGAGGATGATAGTAAGTTGCTGTGCTGGTGGAATCGCATACAGACATGGAGATGGTATGGGGAGAACGTGAGCATTCGGCAGCCTAGATAGGGACTGGCCAGAATTTATCTGAAAGGGAAGCCAGGTTTGGAACCACAAATGTTCACCTTTGTCCGCAGCCCACCCAGGATGGAGAGAACTGGGCTTCCTTTATACTGAGCTCACATTTAAGCAGTTCTGAATCACACCCTCATTGGATAATTGGGAAGCTGGGGCCCATAGACAGGCAGATGCTGCTCAATGTACATGGCATTCCGAGTCCAGAGTTCAGAAATGTTCAGTAGAGGCCTAGGTTCTCTACTCCTCCACAGAGTTGGTTTGAAAATTAGAAATCCTGACAGATTAGGAAGCTCCTGCCTGTTCCTCCCTATGTGGGGCCTGTTATGTACTGGAACCTAGGAAGGGAGCACTGGCATGCGCTCGCTCTCTCTCTCTCTCTCTCTCTCTCTCTCTCTCTCTCTCTCTCTCTCTCATACACACACACACACACACACACACACACACACACACACAGTAGATGTGATGACCTTAGGTGGGATTAAAAGAAAAGCATACACAGAGGAGGTGACAATTGGAAAGAAAAAGGGGTTGGAGGCACTACTGACATGTGACAGTCCTCCTCCTACTTTAACAGCTACTCCCCACATGAGCCTGAACAGCCCTAAGAAGCACTTGCTGCATAACCCATTGTGCAGGCAGGAGAGAGATAGCCCAATGACTTATCCAGGATCCAGAAGAGGTAAGAATGAGGGGCTGAGTCTGAGTTCAGGTCTGTCTCCTCAAATCTGGGAACCTGGCTGCAACCAGGACTTCTAAGGTTCTTGGGAGAGGAGTGTGTTGGTACCATTGTGTACAGATCAGGTGTTTCATGGGGAAGAGGGGTCTGCAGACAGCGATCCACAGGTCCATTTGCATAGCTGTCATGAGATGAGGGGACTCAGGCAAGACAATGCCAGGTACTGAGGTCACTATCCAATAGAACTTGTCACCCCGTAACCAGGCACCCACATTTAGCCCCATAGGCAGCTCACTTGTGACAAGGCATTTGTCAGTGCAAGATGTTCTCTTGCTGTGCTCCCAGTGATTGGTGCTCTTGCTTCTGGACACCCCATAGTGAGAGTTTTTTCAGATGGTGCAGACGTTGGTTCTACCCTCGTCCCCGAAGTTCGTGGCCATTTTCAAAAATATGGCCTCAGGTAACACAAGGTGGCCCAGGTCAGACCAATCCTGGCTAGGCCACCTCTTGTGAGCCAACCCTGTGCAGCTCACATACTATGGGGACAGAAAGAGTTTGCTGGGTCTCAGATAACCTAG
This sequence comes from Lasiurus cinereus, assembly GCA_011751065.1. Lineage (NCBI taxonomy): Eukaryota > Metazoa > Chordata > Mammalia > Chiroptera > Vespertilionidae > Lasiurus > Lasiurus cinereus. The sequence continues at coordinate 278,906 of JAAGEH010000331.1, read as the reverse complement.
CAGTCCTATCATGGTCACACCCCAGGACAGGGCAGGCAGGTGGAGGCAGATAGTCTTCCAGAGAGGTCCCTTGTCTGTGCCAATGGGAATCCTAGGCCCTCAGGCTGTCATGCCTTTTCCTTACCAGTAGAAGTGTCAGCAGATTACAATGTGTGTGTGTGTGTGTGTGTGTGTGTGTGTGTGTGTGTGTGTGTTTGGAGTGGAGGATCACAGGGGGAAAGAACAGCAAAACGGCTCTGAGGCTTTCCCCTGGTGACTGGGAACTGTCTTTACAGAACTCTGTACAGGAGAACAAAGAGGAGCCGACAGATGGGGTCCTCAACTCCATGACCCTGCAGGAGGCACAGGTGCCCCATCCCTCCTCCAGCATTAGGCACGGCCACAGGGTGAGTGTAGGTGCTGGGTTGATCCAGACTCCAGGACTCCTTGAAGTCAAAGTGGCCCTCAGGTTTGAGAAAGCTCCCTGCTACTCCCCAGAGATCCCTCCAAGATTCTAATTTCCAAAGGAATCTGGGTCCATATCTCCTCCTTCCAACCCACTCTCAATGTCTATCCCCTTTTAGATTAAATGAAAGTCACTGTCCACAAAGTTTTGGGAATATCAGAAGGGAGGCTTTGTACCATTTCACTTTATGATCAGTCACGAGTATTTTTGCATTTTTCTATAGACTTTCCTTTTATTTTTAATATATTTTTATTTCAGAGTGAGGAAGGAAGAGGGAGAAAGACAGAAACATCAATGATGAGAGAGAATCTTTCCTTGGCTGTCTCCTGCACTCTCCCTCCTGGGGATCAGACCTGCAACCCGAGCATGTGCCCTTGACCAGAACTGAACACAAGACCCTTCAGTTGGCATGCCAATGTGCTATCCACTGAGCAAACTAGAGCCAGATTTTCCCATTTTAATGTCCATCTCCATGTGTCCATGTTGTCCTGACAATCCTTACACACCTTCTCCCACTCTAACACATCATCGTAATTAGTGGGAATGCTTTTCCCAAAAGAAGGTGGAGCTCAAGGTACCAAGTCTGTTGCTTTGCCATTTGCAGCCCCGAGGACCACATCCTCATAGACTCTCCCGGTCAGGAGCTGGGGCCTCCCTGGGCTGCACAACATACCAGGAGGGGGACCTGTTATAAGGCTGGTGATCCATCTTTTCACTGCTGTGGAATGATCCCCTCTTGTTGCCATGTCAGTGATGCTGCCCTGAACCCTACTTGTCCTAATATCCAGACCCTCCCACCCCAGGAAAGCCTCTGTGTTCTCATCTTAGAATGAGATGTTTTTTCAGAAATTCCAGGACTGATGCTGTTAATACAGAGAGGTGCTGTCCATTATCTGCTAAGAAATAACCTAAGGTATAGTGTGTTTCATCATTCCTCACCTATAATTCCTGCAAATATCTTTTCTCATGTCAATGTAAGAACTTTTCAAACCTGTGAAGCATTTTTGTTAGTTTATGAGTCAAATTGTCACCAATTGCAGGGAAACAAAATCTCAACAGATGGAGGTAATGCTCTGGAGAATGGCAGGTTTGCACCTTATTTTATACATTAAAATTTAAACAGGAGACCTACATGAGTCCCATGAACTCCATCGGTGACAGATTAGGGAGCCAGGAGAAAGAAACGTGGGGAAAACTCTAAGATTGGATGAACAGTAAAACAGTAGACACGTACTTCTTTCACTTGTGTGTGTGCAGGGTAGTTAACAGTCAACAACAAACCCAATAAAAATGAGGGGATGTGTGGTCTCTTCAGAGAGCAGAGCAGTGTTTGAATAAAGGAAAATTAATTGACATTCTGAGGATATATTATTCTACATGCAAAAAGAAAATAGACTCAGTTAAGGTAAAGATTTCCCTTTGTCAGGGAAGATGCAGGCGTAGGACGTGACTGACCACCATAAACAGTTTTTAGTTTAAGTTTTAATTTCAGACCATCCTTTATGGGCACTTTAGGTCTCTGACTTTGCGAGGCCACCAGGGTAGCATGTGGCCCCTGTGGTCACGCCTGTGCCACCCCTTGCCACCAATCACTGAGTGTCTGGGATTTTAGTCTGAGCTGCGGCCCCCAACCTATTTGGCAGTTTATGAGCTGCTTCTGATGGCATGTGCCCCCTTTGTCCCAACACAGGGTAAAAATAAGACTTCCATAGGGCCTGCAGCTACAGCTTCATCACCACCCTCTGGCCTAGACAGCATGCCAGCTACCTGCAAGAAACTGGTGCCAATGAACCTCTTTGGAATCTGGGAGATGGACTGCTCTAGCCCCACCTGTGTGCCCAGGCTATGCAGCCTCACCTTGACCAAGCTGCTGATTCTCAAGGCGCTGACAAAGGAGCTCACCTCCTTAGTGATTGCTGTGAAGATTAAGGATTCAAAGTGCGTTCTGAGGTCTGACGAAATTGTGCTGCCCCCCACAAGCCCAGTGAACACCGATCTGGAACTGACCTTTTCCCTGCAATACCCCCACTCCATCAAAAGGGAAGACAACAAATTGCAGATCATGCTGCAGAAAAAGCAGCATCTTGAAAATCAGACCACACCGGTTTACCAGACACTGGCCATGGGCACCATCGACATGGCTGTGGTGATGCAGCGAGCCACTAAAGATGAGCAGGTTTTACACCTCTACACCACTAATAGGGAGGCATCTGCCCACATAGCTGAAGTCAGCATCTCTTCACTGTCCAGCCACCCCGTTGACCTCATTCACAGCAGCCAGGAAACCAAGTCCAAGGTTCATTTCTCTGAAATAAAATATGAAATCATCTCTGAACAGCAGGCTAGCCATGATCCCGGGCATAGTCAGGACCAGGATGAGAAAGACTTCCAAGTGGAAGAACCCAAGAAGCAGCATGAAGAAAAAGTAAGATCAATATTCATGAGCAAGAAACAAGATGCCAACAAGAAAGTTTGGGCCTGGCTGCACAAGGTCCAAATGTGGAAGAAAGACCTGGACCTGGAGGTGGAGTCTTTGGAGAATGTCCCTGAAGTGGATGAGGACCTGGATCTGCTGTATGACTCACTGGAAAAGTTCAGTGGTAGTTGCCCATGAGCGTGTCCTGAGCACCATCCTCTCATGGATACAATTACTCTCACTACAATTCCCAGCCCCCGGTGCCAATGAAGATCATGGTGGCAGGGGCACAGCACTACTTCAGCTTTGTGCTGTGGGTCTTCATGGAGCTGCTGTCACACGAGAAGCCTGACTGGCTGGGCAACTGGGTTCCAACCCTGTGGGTTACAACTACTACTTCTTCTAAGACCTGGTCTGGTGGAACCTGTTTCCCAAGCTGGAGAACGGGAAGGCATGCAGAACATGCTGGGCATGTATTGAGAAATACACAGTACATCCAGGGAGTCAACTGTGTCCACCAGTTTCCCATCAAGAAAGCCATGCTTTCCTACCAGCAGAAGTGCTCCAATGAAGAAGAGTCCTTCCACTTCCTTCCCTTCTTGGGGATGGTGGAATTTGAAATAGTGGGACTGTCCTAGGCCACATCAGGATACACAGACCATGCAGTTCCCTTTGGTGTCAGCATGCTTTCATCCACCCCACCATACAGGTTTCACCACCAAAGATGTCACACTATCCATCTCCTCAAGGCAGAATATCAGCATCAAGCTGATGAGGCTTCAGGTGGATTATTGGATGGTAGCCCAGCCCACAGACAGGAAGAGAGACTCAAAGAACAAAGACTTGCCTGGAACAAAAACATACTCAAGTGCACCTTCCAGCTGTATGAGCAGCCTGGCACCATACAAGGAACATAAGCACTGTGAGCAGCCTGCACTGGTCTAAAGAGCAGCAGCCACACAAGCAGATCACCCATGTCCAAAGAACTTCAGCTTTGCACAGCCCTCAGTGGTCCCTGTAGCAGCAGCCACTTGAGCAGACCACTCATGTTGAAGAGTGGCAGCCCTGTGCAGCCCACACTGGTCCTAGGAGCAGCAGCCACACTCAGCCAGCATCTGTCCAAGGAACAGTAGCTGGGTGAGCGGCCCGCCCCTGTCTGGGAAGCAGCAGCCGCAGGTACAGCTAATGCCTGCCTGAAGAGTAGCAGCTGAGCAAGCAGCCCATCTCTTGTCCAAGAACAGCAGCTTTGTGAGCAGCCCATACTCTTATGGGGAACAGCAGTGCCACAACCAGCCCACCCTCATTTAAGGAGCAGCAGTCACCTGAGAAGCATTCCCCGGACAGAGCAGCAGCAGCCACACGAGCATACGGCCCACATCTGACGAGCAGCAATTCTGCACAGCCTGCACCTGTCCAAGGAGCAGCAGTTGGGTGAATGGCCTGCCCCCATACCAGGAGCAGAATCTGCACATATAGCTCACTGTCCTGCAAGGAGCAGCAGCCACACGTACGGATCACTCCTGCCTAAGGAGCAGCAGCTACGCAAGCAGCTAATCCCCTGTCCAAAGAGCAGCAGCTGGGTGAGCTGCCCACACTCACCCAGGAGCAACAGCCATATGTACAGCTCACTCCTGCCTGAGGGGCAGCAGCCAGACAAGCAGCCCACCCCCTGTCCAAAGAGAAGCAGCTGTGTGAGCAGCCCACCCCCATATGAGGAACAGCAGCACCATGAGCGGCCTTCACTGGTCCAAGGAACAGCAGCCACCTGAGCAACTCTCACTGGTCCGAGGAGCAGCAGCTGCCTGAGCAGCCCACACTGGTCTGAGTAGTAGTAGCCACTTGAGCAGACCGCCCATGTTGAAGAGTGGCAGCCGTGTGCAGTGCACACTGGTCCTAGGAGCAGCAGCCATACTCAGCCACTGTCCAACAAACAGCAGCTGGGTGATCAGCATGCCCCATCTGAGAAGCAGCAGCCGCAGGTACAGCTCACTCCTGCCTGAGGAGCAGCAGCTGCACAAGCAGTCCATCACCTGTCCAAGGAATAGTAGCTTTGTGAGCACCTCAGCCCTTTATGAGCAACAGCAGTGTCACAAGCGCCTGCCCCATTCAAGGAGCAGCAGCTGCCCAAGAAGCCTGCCCATGACCAAGGAGCAGCAGCCACACAAGCAGAACACCCACATCTGAGGAGCAGCAATCCTGCACAGCCCGCACTGGTCCAAGGAGCAGCAGCAACATGCAGCCTGCACAGGACTGATGAGCAGCAGCTGGGTGATCAGCATGCACCCATCTGAGGAGCAGCACCTGCACGTACAGCTCACTCTCCGCCTAGGAGCAGCAGCCGTGCAAGCAGCAAACAAACGAGCAAATCACTCATGTCTGAAGAGCAGCAGCCCTGTGTAACCCTGCATAGCCCTCACTGGTCCAAGGAACAGCAGCTACATGCAGCCTGCATCTGTTCGAGGAGCATCAGCTGGGTGAGCTGCCTGCCCTTATCGGAGGAGCAGAACATGACACTCTTCCAGCTGGCAGTCCACAGGTCCTCCCATATCAAGCAATTCCTCATCTGCATTTCTGGGCACTCAAAGTCCTCCTTCTAGCCCTGTCTGTGGCCGTGCTGAATCCAAGCAGGAGACATTTCCATTTAGTGCAGAGACAGACTATTGAAACACAAAGAAAAACGGTACTGTGTGAATGTGCTCACAACCTGGAAACTAACTTGGTGCACCCACTGGGAGCCCCCAACTGCTCTGTTTATTAAACAGAACTCTCTGGTGGGTGGGAGATTAGGTGGGCAGTACTGAATTGGAGAATCATGGAAGGCATAGCCTCAGGATCCCTAATACTCCCAATGAGAACTGTACCCATCTACTCCACTCGCCCTTTCTGGAATCCAGGATTCTGCTGCCCCTGAGCCATTCAGCCAGCCCTGGGCTCCAGCTGCCAAACAGTCAAGTGGCCCCAGTACCACTCACTCGGGGTTCCAAACAAGCTTCACCTTCACACGTAAAAAATAAAAAGGACCTGTATGGTGTGGACTGCCCAGGTATAAGGACTAACAAAACTGATCAAATACCTGGTGTCACCTTCCTGGGCAGCGACTCCACCTTCATCCCTACCCACCCTTCTGTGTTAATACAGAACATTTGCTACTAACCAATGTGGGTGTGACTAACCATGTACCAGGTGAGCCCTGCCCCTCACAGCACAGTAGTCACTCAGCCATCTGCTTGCTGTGAGTCTTCAGGTCACTGCATCTCTCTGAGTGTTTGATCCTCTGAACATGGGGAGAGCCTAGACCCAGCTTCATAGGGTTATTGCAAGGACTTGAGTGGAGGGAGAGGTGAGTCCTCCCTAAAAAGTGGCTGCCTGGACAGTGGAGAGGTGTGCTGGAGGGGCTGTGGTTGTGTTAGCTGGTCATTTTATCTTCCTCTTGATGAAGCCTCTGCCTCATTTGTGATTTTCGTCTGAACCTTGGGCTAAGTTCTTTTTTCATTTGATAAAGAGATTGGTGAATCCATTAGGGGGTCCTGTCCTGGGGGAAGACAGGTTAGAAATCCCAGGGGTGAGAATTGAAGCCCCAAGGTCACCCAGCCATCTGATTTGGGTTTATTCATTCAGCAAATATGAGAAGCCCTGCCAGGTACAGACATGTCTATAGGCAAGGACCATAATCCAGTGCACATAGCAGACCCCAAGACTGCACTGCAGAGCTTCCTTCTAGTTGGGAGCGATTCAGTCATATTAGGCTGTACAGACAGGTAGTATCCACAGGACAGTTGATGTGACAGCATTCTGGCCTCCTTGATGTATGGCTGCATCTTCCCATGTTTTGAAGAGGAGGGTGGACCTCTGGACCAGCACAAAATGTGAGTGGGTTTGGAATCAGGGCTGTGAGAGAAGTATGGGGCTGTGATTTAGAGAAGCTGGCAAAACCCTAGATCTCACAAATGGTGAAATTTCTGTAAGAGGACAGAGGTCTGAGGGCTTCTAGAAAAAAGGGAAAGAGTCAAAGCTGTACATGTGGATTTGGTGGTGTGGGCAAGTGGGGATGGGATGGAGCTGCCCACACAGAGAAGAGCTCCCAGTGGCTGGAGTAAGGTAAGAACACAGAGGTCAGTGCCCATGGCCTGCAGTCTGGAAGACTTCCTGGGGTGGGAGCTTGAACTTGGAATTCAGTAATGAAGATGGGAGGTTCCCTTCCTTGGAAGGCACACAAAAGGCAGTCATGGTAACATGTTCTCTTCCTGGATCTACAGAAACAATTCAAAGCAAGATTAAGAAACACCTAAAGAGGAAATGCTAACTCTGGTGCCCTCTCCTGAGCTCCAGGCACAGTTTTCACTGAACTTCCAGATGTGGAACCACCTGCAGCTTGTGAGCAACACACCTCATCTCCTGGGAGGCCTGTGATCCCAGGTCCTGATTGGCAGCCTGTGTCAGCTGCCATGGCAGAGAGGACTTCCCCTCCCCAATAATAGCACTTTTCAAAATGTTTGCATTTATCTTACATCTACTTTGAATTTTACTGTGTATTTTTATACTACTGAGTAAAATAAAATCTATTTTCAATAAAACTTAATAAATACTATTAAAATAAAGAATTTAAATTACATAACATTTAACTCTGTGATCCTTCAAAGTGTCAATTTCAACATCATTAAGCAGTTTACCATTTTTGGCAACCATCACATCACATCACAATCCCTCTCCAGAATATTTCATCCAGACCAGTCCAGGTGGTAGCCAGTCTTTGATCATCTTCTTTCTCAGCCCCTGACAGTCCCTCATCTCTCTGTGTGTCTATGGATTTATGTACTTTGGGTTTACATTGAACTGAAATCATTTCACATGCCACCATTCATGTCTGACTATGTAATTGATGAGAAGACAAGACTGAATTTGATTTGGTTTGAATAAAATTAAGTTTTATTAAGAGGAAAATTCCCTAAGAGTCAGAGATTATATATAAAAAAGGGGCACCAATATTAAATATTTACATTACCTTGGGATATGGAGCACTTTGAGAATTATGATATGAGTGTTCAAAACCATAGGGAAATGCCTGGGTCTCTGAGACACCTTTAAAATTTTTATTTTCTTGGACAGGCAGCGTTTAACCATTTCTAGTGTGCATAGTATAAAAATATAAACTCAGATGTTTCCCTTAGTTACCATGTATAAAGTATTAAAATATGTTTTTAACATTTTTGATAAGTGATTTTTTAAAAAAATATGTTTTTATTGATTTGAGAGAGAGGACGGGAGAGGGATAAAGAGATGGAAACATTGATGAGACATGGATCAGCCTCCTCTTGCACACTGTCTACTGAGAATCGAGTCAGCAACCTGGGCATGTATCCTGACCTGGAATGGAATCAGCAAACTCAGTGCACAGGATGATGCCCAACCAACTGAATCACACTGGCACGGGCTTCCTTCACCGTTTTTGTACTCAGTTCTTCAGCCCCTCCTCCCCTTCTCTCTGACACCTGCCAGTCTGTTCTCTACCTAGGAGTTTATTTTGTTTGTTAGTTTTATACTGTCCATTATATCCCACATATGAATGAAATCATATAATATTTGTGTTTATCTAATTGGCTTGTTTCACTAAGCATAATGCTCTTCTGGTCTAAACATGCTATTGTAAAGGATAAAATTTCCTTTTTTTTTTCAACCGCATCGTGTCCCATTGTGTCAATGTACCACAGCTTTTTATCCACTCATCTACCTACGGACCCTTGGGCTGCTTCCAAATCACGGCTCTTACAAATAACACTACAATGAAGATACAGGTGCATATATTCTTTTGAATTAGCATTTCAGGTTTCGTTGAATATATTCCCAGAGTTAAAATCACTGGGTCATAAGGCAGTTCCATCTTTAATACTTTAAGGTAACTCCACACTGTTTCCTGCACCTATTTGCATTCACACCAACATAGCCCAAGTATTCCATTTTCTCCACACTCTCACCAGCAGTGTTTGTTGATTTATTGATGGTAGTCATTTTGAAAGGTGTGAGGTAATAAGACATTGTGGTTTTAATTTGTATTTCTCTGATGATTAATGAGTCTGAGGATGTTTTCATACTGAGTAAAATAAAATCTATTTTCAATAAAACCATGATGTTGATGGTTTCCTCTGTTGTGCATACATTTTTTTTAGTGTGATGTAGTTCCATTTGTCTATTTTTTATTTTGTTTCCCTTGCCTGTGGAGATAGATCAGAAAAAAAATATTGCTAAGACAAATGTTAGTGTGCTCACTGCTTATGTTTTCTTAAAAATATGTTTTAACTGATTTTTATAAACAGAGAAAGGGATATATATATATATATATATATATATATATATATATATATCAATGAGAGAGAACCATAGATTGGCTGCCTCTTGTAAGCCTTATTTGGGATTAAGCCTACAACCTAATATGACCTGACCAGGAATCAATCTCTTGAAGCCTGGGGTAACCCTCAAACCACTCAGTCAACCAGCCAGGCTGCTTACAACTTCTTCTATAGGTTTTATAGTTTCACCTCTTATATTTATGTCTTTTATTCATTTTTAGTTTATTTTAATATATGGTAAAAGAAAGTGGTCTAGTTCCACTTTTTTAAATGTATTTGTCCAATTTCCCCAACAGCATTTATTAAATGGACTGTCTCTACCCCATTCTTGCCTTTGTTAAGTATTAATTAACCATGTAAGTGTGGGTTTGTTTCTGGACTCTATTCTGTTCCACTGATTTAGGTTTTTGTTTTTCTGCTAGTGCCATACTCTTTTGATGAACATAGTCTTGTAGAATAGTTTGCTATCAGGTAGCCTGATACCTCTAACTTTGTTCTTCTTTCTCAAGACTGTTGTGGCTATTTGGCATCTTTTGTGCTTTCATATACATTTTTGGATTCTTTGTTTTCTGCAAAAAATGCTATAGATAGGCATTACATTGAATCTATAGATTGGTTTGGGTAATATGACAATTGTAATGGTGTTAATTTATTTCTATCTATGATGACCATATATGCTTTTATTTTTTTATCTTCTTCAATTTCTCTAGTCAATGTCTAATAATTTTCTGATTATTGGTCCTTTATCTTCTTCATAGCCTTGCTACTCAAAGTGTGGTTTTCACACCACCAACATCAACATCATTTGTGAGGCTTTTAGCTGTGCAAGGAATAGGGAAGATATTGGTGAAAGGTTGCAAAATTTAGTTCTGCAAGATGAATAATTTCTGAAGATTGAACATCACTATGCCTATAGTTAACATTATTGTTTACATACTTGTTATCTCACACACTCATACACACACACAGGAGAAAATAGTAATTGTGCTTTATTTTAATGGTTGCCAAAATTTTTGCTTCATAACTTTAAGGCAATAAGTGTTTATAATTTCACATTTTTGTAGAAAAAATATACTGGATTACTTAACCATGTAAGCCCTTTGCCATCCAATATTGACCTTACTTGCTAATATTTTTATAATTAATCTACTTTCTATTACCACATGATCGAGTTTTAATGAGCTAGTATAAAAGACTGCACAGGCTTTTCAAATTATTAATATTGGAAAACACATTCATCTTTGTGAAGTTATTTTATAACTTGTACATTTTTCTTTACTTCATGGAGGAAAGCTGTTTTATCTTTATTTTTATCTATTTTTATATTTTAATGTATTTTAATTTATTTCACAGAGGAAGGTAGAAGAAAAGAGAAATAGAAACATCAGTGATGAGTAAAAGTCATTGATCAGCTGCCTCTTGTGCACCTTACACTGGGAATTGAACCCACAACCCAGGCATGTGCCTTGACTGTGAATTGAACCTTGACTTCCTGGTTCATAGGTCGATGTTCAACCACTGTACCATGCCAGCCAGGCCGTAATAGCTGTTTTGAAAGCCTTCTTTGATAAGGCTATCATCTGAGTCCTCTCATGGGTGTCTCCAATGAATGTCTTTTCTCTTGAGAATGGCTCCTGTTTCCTAGTTTCTTTATATGTCTAATAACTTTTATTGATTCCGGGACATTGCAAATATTGTGTTATGGAAACTGGACTATGTTATATTTTTCATAAAATATTAGGGTTTTGTTTGTTTACTTGTTTGTTTCAAAATGCATATAACTTGGCTGAAATCAAACTAGAAACTCTTTCTCTTACGAATCAGCTAAAATCTCTGTTTAATTCTTTAACCTTTGCTGGAACCTGTTCCATACATGAAGGATTAATTCAGGGGTCATTAAAACGAGAAAACTCGGGCTTGCAGAATTAAAAACCTTGTGCAGGTTCACGTAACTTGAATTCAGTCCCAGGCTTTCTGACTCCAATATTTAAATAACTTGCAATCTTTTGTCACCTTGCTATACTTCTCTAAATCAGGACTGTGGAAAAAAAGATTAAGGGTTCTTTGAGAAGCATAGTAACCTCCATCTTGCATAAAACTGCTGTTTGAATTCTCTGTTATTGATAGTCCCTTGTTCTGCAAACTCTGTCATTTTTAGATAGTCTCTTATTCTATAATATAACTATTTTAATTTGAATAATAGAAAAAGATACTTAACTGTCTGACTTTGCAAGCTAGACACCTTATGTAATGGACTAATACTGATAATAATTCCCATATTCTTATGCCAAATGTTCGTTCTTTATGTATCCAAGATTACAAACTGTCTGTAACAACTCACACAGAGCCCTTTGTAAAATCGTCAGAGGAAGAAGCTCGAAAGGTATAAATACAAAAAACTTCCTGTACGTGTTGCTCAGAGATTTGGAAGAGACACCTCCCTCTGGGCTGTGCACAATAAATGACTCCTAATTAATTGGCTCGTTGAGCATCTTTTATCTCACTGAATGGTTTATGATACAACATTTGGAGATGCTAATATGGTCACATTGAGGAAACATGAATTGGAGCTCTCTTCATATTGTAGCTCTCTAGGTCTAAGAAAAAAGGAAGAGCTATAGAAAGAAGGATTCAGCACAGATAATATTCCTAGTTCCAGCACCTGCATTTGCTTTCTTCCCTATTTCTGTCCCTTTGGCTGTGCCCATTGCCATTCCACTTTGTCAGTAAATTCTGAGTATCAGATATCCATGTTCCAAGTCATGTTACATGTTGTTCTTATAAAAGCAGTTCACTCTACTCTGTTTGCTCATGGAAGAAAAAAAATTAAACTAGATTTTTTTTAAAAACACGGAGCTATGTAGTTATTTTTAATAAAATGGAATAATATATTGAAAACATTAGATTACTTATTTAAGTATATCTCATGCCAGCACTTCTAGAACACATAAGAAATTGCTTCTTTATTCTCTGCATCCTTGAGTAGATGACCTTAAGGCAAAGGGGTAATTATGTGACCATTTCTCCAGTAGAAAAGAAGAGATTGCATTTACTAGTGTCATTTTAGTTTCCATCTGCCCCATTGATGTGTTCTTGAAGCATCTGCAAGGATAGAATTCAGGTTGCAGGCACCTGCCTTGATAATGCCCAGATTCTTACCTCTGTTATCCCTAGACCAAATAAGATATACATAGTACAAGTGGGGCTACACCAACAAAGTCTCAATGTGGGCTAGGATTATCATGTTGACAAGAAGACAAGATAGTAAGATACTCTCTGAGCCAAAAGTGGCTCACCTCACCTGGCCCTATTAATGTGCTGAAGGCCTCCACTTAAGCCCCCCTGAAAAATACCAAGAAATATCACAAGGCTAAATGAATTGACCAGACACCTTAGCTGTATTTCTGGTGAATAGATTGCTAGGATTCCAAGATACCTCTGTGGCAGGTCCCTAATGTATTAGTCTCTCTGTGTTCTCAATCCTCTTGGGTTTGGGGTACTCCACAGAATTAATTATATCTAATTTATCAAGTCTTAAGACTGGCCCAACCTATAACTAGGAATAGAAGAATCTCAATTCCAAGAGTATTGGTGAAATTAGAAGAATGCATTTCTTATGGGTTCTCTGAACAAGTACAAGGGGCAGGCATTAGCAGCAAATTCTGAAAGAAACAGGGATGCTATGTGGCTGCTCTTAGGCTCTGTGTGGTGTTCTGTGAATGTAGTTTCCTAGGATGATATATGCTGGCATGATCATAATCTTAACCAGAACTTTTGTCCTTTTTCCCTCAGAATGGACAAAAATAAGAACCCGTCTAAGACTGTGAGGCTAAAGGAGAAATTTAAACAGGTGCAGTGATGGCAAGACTCATTATTCAACATATTCAGAGCATGAAAAAAAATTCTTTTTGGTGCCTTAAAATGGATTTCCTGTCATCTTCTTCTGACCATCCATCGTGTAAGGCAAATAGAAGCCTTCCAGTAATGCCCTCAGTGATTGGCAAGAAAAACCAGGTAAGGACTAAGAGAAAAGACACATGAGTCTATTCTGCTTATTTTTTCACCCTTCGTTTCCTTTCCCCATCCTACCCTGTGGACATTTAGGAGCCCATCTTGCACAAGTAGTCCTATATCAACAATGGGCTGCTTCAGTGATCTAAAGAGGCTGAGTCTTATGTCCATAAAATCTTACAGACAATGAAAATCATGTGCTGTAAAGAGACTAGGGCACAGGAATCAACAGTGACTTCTCTTCAGGTAATACCATGCTATAATATCCTGAGATCTATTAGCTATTGTGCTATAATTTCTTCTGCTTACTTTATAGTTATATCTGTAGATATAATGCTTTAGATACCTCAATTTATCCAGTAAACACCAACCTTTGCAGGAGACACACAGGACCTCACACACACACACATGCACAAACATGTGAACAGAAACACCAGGCCCCCACATCACATGAAGTGATTAAAAGGATGTGGCTTCAATCAAGCAAATGTGTCTGCTATTATGAAATCTCTAGAAAAGAGAGGCTGAATTATTTTGCACTGTTTTTAATTTTATACATTTTATGAGCCCATGGTTTGTTTTGGAAGAGTGGTTTCCATAATTTATTTTTCCATAAGTAGTATATTCACATGACTTCAACTTCTTACTATAGTTTATACCTAAAATTAATATAATCAATATAAAATTGTTTACCAAACTATTTAAAAACAACAACAAAAAATTAGAGGAACAAAAGTCTACAGGTACACATGAAAATCTCCCTTCTTCTTCTGTGTCTTATCTACCCAGTCCCCAAACCTCTCACAAGTAATCACTGCTTCTGGCTTTCTGTTTAATTTTTCAGAGATTTGTATCAAACATACTAGTCAACAAAATATATATTGAGAAGGTGGGATTAAAATGTTAATATTTGGACCAATTATAGAAATAGAAGCTTCAGACATCATCTGATCACTCAGTATCTCCCCTCCACACACACACCTTATTCCCTCTGTTTTTAACCCTGTAACTTTTATTTTTTTCCTCTGGATGTTTCTTTTTTCAAAGTGAGAAACTTGTCTTCTCTAAATTTCATTTCCATTTTCAAATGTGAACCTGAGTCCCGAAAGTATCCTTGCTAAATTCACCAAAAATTATAAGCAACAGAAAATTTGTATGTTAAAACACCAGAGCTAATATTAAATGTAAGAATACATTTGTTTAGAGAGGTTAAGAGAGTTTTCATTTATAACAAGCCTGGGAAATGCCCACTGATTCCATTCGAAAAGGAAGGGCACTACATTGAATGAGTTTTATGTTTGAATGAAGTACTTGGTATTCATGAGGCAAGAGCTGGCCTAAACGTTGGCACTAAACTTCAGCAAATGGAGAAAGAAAAATAAAGTAAGGTCTTTCTGTGATTCAGGAAGCTAAGAGAAAAGCTCCCATGAGATTAGGGCTGAGGTTCCTGTGTCTGCTGAGCCAGAAATGGTCAAGAGATGAGATTGAGGGGAGTATAGATTATGAAGCCTTTTTTATCTGCCCTAGTCAGTAGACCTTCTGTTCTGAGTGAAGGAGAGGTGAGGGTGGGCTCTAGGCAGTGGAAAAGGCAACAGCTGTTGGGCCAGGAAACTATAATATTTATACTCATAAGGGGTTTTGGGAAAAGGTCAACCAATGCAGCCATGTACTGAACCCACTAATCCATCCACTAACACCTAGAGCTATGTCTATGGGGTATGGAGAATGCAAAGTTTAATAAACAGAGGACCTGAGTAGTGCAGGGACCCTTGGGAGAAAGTGGTGGAAAAACCATCTATTATAATCACATTTTGAATAATTACACACAACCTGTGATCTTGGGGACTCTGCTAGCAGACAAGGCTTAGTGATTATAGAAACCATGAGGAAGGTGGAGAGCATAAGTCTTCGAATTAAACAATTGAGACTAGATCCAGTTCTGCCCCGGCTGGCTGTGAATTAGCATTATTTATTCCTTTTTCTATTGGGTGGGGTATCCTTTACTTATTAATTAAATTATTAATTACTCTTAAGAATATTAATTCTTTCTATTATGTATGTTGAAAGCATTTTCCTACATTTTTGTTTGCTTTTTACTTTGTGTATGATGTTTTCCTTTAAAAGGAGAACATTTTAATTTAATTTGATGAAACCAATTTTTCCACCTTTATTGTTGTATCTATCTTTTTTTTTTTGTCGTAAGAAAGGACACGCTTGTCTTGAGATCAAATAGCTATTGTGCTATAATTTCTTCTGCTTACTTTATAGTTATATCTTTAGATACAATGCTTTAGATACCTCAGATTTATCCAGTAAACATTGTGGGGGATGAATCTAAATTAATTTTTCCCAAAGTGTTAACTAGCTTGTCTCAGCACCATTTGTTCAATCCCTCTTCCTTTTTCTACCAAGTGGCAATGCCACCTTCAGCAAACTAAAATCTGTTGTATATTGTTTTCTATTTTTGGGCTTCCTATTTTTGCCTTTAGTGGGTTTTTTAATAAGAGGAGAGAAGCATGCAGCAGACCCTGTTGTGTCCATATACAAGAGGAAACCATTTTGGTGAGAGATATCCGTGGTCAGTGATGGAATAAGACAACAGATGCCATTATTACCTGGTAACTAGTGATTTTACTGGGCTGACAGATTCATAAGACATGTTCTTTGGAGGGAAAAAGGTACCACAGAAAACTGATTCTGTGGGTTAACCCCTCAGCTGAAACACTCTTTCATTCCCAGAATGTCATCTGAAAAGAACTGAGTTTGCTTTGTTTGACATCTTTATGTCTTTGTAACCAGGTTTTCAACATATTCCCATGACCGGGACCCCATTAACTCAAAGCTACTAGTATGTGAGAAACTAGTAACAAAAACATTTAGGCTGTTTTGACTTGCATCTCTCAGATGACTATTGACTTTGAACACTTTTCCATATGTCCTTTGGCCTTCTGGAGAAGTGTCTATTAAAGTCTTTTGCCCATTTTTTTAATTGGGTTGTTTGGCTTCTTTTTGTTAAGTTGTATGAGTTCCCTATAAATTTTGGAAGCAGGGGGAAGAGGTCAACCAATGAACTCATATGCATATATATATAACCCATAGACATAGACAATAAGGCCTAGGGATAGGAGGGAGGGTGGGAGAGGGCAATGGGAAAAAAGGGGACATGGGTAATACTTTCAACAATAAAGATTTTTTAAAAAGGTTCAGCTCTTTTCTCTGCCTGGTATTACCTCTATTTTACTTTCTATTCTTTGGGTTTATTTATTCACAAGCTGGATGCTCACAGAGTATATATGTTGCACCAGGCTCAGGGCTAATGCTACATTCCAAAGATAAACAAGATAGGCATTTTCTCTGCCTACCTTCAATGTTGCTCACACTAGTGAGAGTGTGAAGGATACAGACAAGTTAATGATAACAATGCAGAGTGGCACATGCTCTGACGGGGAAGGCTCAGGGATGGGGTGGGGGAGCATGAACCCAAGTTTGTGGTAAAAGTTTAAACAGGGAAGGATTCCTAGAAGAAGTGACATCTAAGCTGAGATCTGAAGTTTAGCTAGATAGATGAATGAGACAGAGAGGACTATTTTAGCCTGAGGAAATAATGTGGGTAGAGACTTAGGATGGACTAATGTCATAATGGCCACATGAATACCAGAACAGTTATGCCAACTAACGCCTCCAGGTTAGCCACAGAACATATGTATTGGATTAATGTTTATATAATGAAGTTTAAAGACAACACCTCTTTTCTATTACAAACAAGTCTTTTCTTTTCATTGGCACCGAGTACACGTATTTGCAAAAATTTCATTGAAGTACATGAAACTTCCATTGTTGTAAGTCCCAACCAGTTAAACATTGGAGATTTCATATGGTTCCATCTCAGATTAGAAGATCAACATTGGCATATTGCATAATTTTCAGAGTTCATAATGCAGGACTTATCAACCTCATTCAATTGTCCCAACTTTCTGCTTACAGACAAATGGGATGGGAAAACCTGACCAGCATCTCAGAATTTTTCCTTCTGGGGCTCTCTGTATAGCCAGAGCAACAGGAGGTCCTCTTTAGGCTGTTCCTGTCCATGTACCTGATCACAGTGGCAGGCAACCTCCTCATCATTCTGGCCATCATAGCTGATGCTCAACTCCACACTCCTATGTATACAGACTTAAATAGCTGATAAACCAATTTTGAAAATGAAATGTATTTTAATAAGCACTGCTTTTGTAGTTAAAGTATATTTATACATTTTTGAGGATAGCTTATATTTAAGGTTTAAAATGTAATTGAGATATATACATATATACAAAGTAAAATCATAATCAGCCAAATTACTTAACGTATCAATCTCCTCACATATTTACCTTTTTTTCTGGTGAGAGCACATGAAATCTACTTCATTAGCAAATTGTCAATATTCAACACTATTATTTTCTGCAGGCACCCTGCTGTATATTAGATCCCTAGAACTTATTTATCCTAAATAACTGGAATTTTGAAACCTTTGACTAACATCTCTCTATTACCCTCCCCTCCCTGTCCTGGTGACCACCATTCTATCCCCTGCTTCTATGCATTTAACATTTTTAGATCCCACATATAATAAGATCATGCAGTCTGGCGTATTTTACTTAGCATACTATCCTCAAGATTTATCCATATTGTCACAAATGGGCAATGAAAATGGACAATCTACCACCCCTTAGGAAAATATAGATGAAAAATCACATATATACAGGGAGTGAAAGAAGCAAACGATAAAAATGTTCAAAGATAAACTCCTATTTAAATAAAGTTAGGAAGTGGGTAAAACTAATTGATGCTATTGGGAGTCAGGGGAGCGACTGCCCTGCAGGAGCCATGTCCAGAGGAGAACCTGAGAGGATCTGTGCAGGGCTGGGATGTGTTTCTCAGCTGACTGCTGGCGAGTCGTGTTTATTTCATTTCTAAAAAGTCCTGCCAAAATTTTCGGACTTGGCTTATATCCAAAAACAATATGAGCATCATTGTTTTTCAATTTGTCCTTTATGCTTTCCTTTTTTTTTTCCTTTTAGAATCCTATTTTCCGTGTCTGCATCACTAGGTTTGGGCTAAATATTGTGCTTAAAAGTCATTAAGGAAATAATTGGAGGCCTAAGCTGGCATTATTTCCCTTCAAATATGATTTGTTTCCAATGGCTTTGACTTAGAACTCAGGGTTGCTAGCAATCGGGAATCATCCTCATTTAGATTTAGTGTTTGAGATTTTCCCAGTCCCCCACAGACACAAAGGCAGGAGGTAGCATTTCTGTGAAGTCTTCTTTAATTACAGCCACTCTTATTCCTACGGCATCTCCAGGATGGCTGCCCAACATGGAATTGGTTCACTCCTTGTAAACAACTCACTTCCCAAGACTTTTGTTAATAGATACTAACATTGGAGCAATTCTTCAGTTTCATCTCAACAAGCTGTCTTGGGACTGCCTCTCCTAGGCCTTATGTGGCTCCAGTTCAGCCCCTTTCTCGTGAACCTGGTTTCAAGCGATCAGTTCTCAGAGTCCCTGGGATCCTCAGAGCATCCAGAGCCTTGCATTCTTCTCCTTCTATGCAGGCACTGAAGATCCCGGCACTAATCCCTCCTTCTCAATATCAGCTCACAGGAAGAATCACCAAATCCGATTTAGAAACAATGTCTTGCAATCCTTGGTGTCCTGACAATTTTCTTCCTGTGAAAAAGGAAAGGGGAGCAGCAGAACTAGGCAACTTTGAGGCCAGCACAGAGTAAGGTAAGGAATGGACATCTCAGACATTCTCCTCTGTCCTCCTGTCCCAACCCCTTGCTTCCCCTCCATCTCTCTCACTCCCTTTCCCTCTCCATCTCCACTTCCTTATCTTCTCTCTTCTTCATTTTCTCTGTCTCACAAAGATACATACTTTAAAATCTTCATATAATCTACCTTCTGAGTGTTTAAACATAATATAACAATCCCTCTAATCTTTTTAACATTCTATAGTTTTTAATCTTCTATCAAACACAAAAGGCTTTAAGGATGAGATGAGGAGGCTCCAGGAGTTTGTGGGCCCTCCCTAAGGTCATGCATGGGGAGCAAGCCAGGAGGTAAGAAAGAAAAATTGTCTAATGCTGGCTTTGGAACCCTTTCCCATACTGTCCTAGACTTTCCCCTCTTCATCCAGCCACACTTCAGAGAACTTTGTGTCTCAAAAGACAACTGACCACACAAATGCACAGAACCCACTGACTTACAGACAGGAGCACGGTTCCCAAAGTGTACCTTCAGAATCAATAGTTGTGTGTTTTTTTTTTAAATCCTTCTCAAAATGTAAGGGGATCAGTAAATGAGCTTTTTGCAAATGATTGTGTTGTGCACTGAAGTGTGGGAGATGTCTGGTTGAGGACTAGAAAGTAGAGGTTTCCATTCTTTTGGACATCTTCTGACTATCCCCAGCACTCTTACCTGTCTCCCACCTTATCCCCTGTCAGGCAGTTGTCCCACAAGGCCCTGCATCCAGGCAACAGGCTGTGGAAGGAAGTCATTGCTGATGAGATCTAAGGGGATGGATGACCTTTGTCTCCGTGGCAAAAACAAGGTATTGGCTGGGGTGCTCAGGGCTGGGGTCACTCAGGGAGTCACTGGGTGCTCTTTTCCATCCTCAGGCTAATGTGGGGTCTTTGACTGGTCTCTAGAATGAATCCAGCAGTTCCCCTTTCTCATTAAAACTATTTGCTTTTCTAACAAATCTCTTTATCTTAACATCTCACTTAAGTACTGTGAGTAATAAATGAGCTCATTCATGGTGTAGAACATTGAATTATGTAAAAAAAAACAGATTTGGGAAACTATATTATCAAAAGTTTCTAGAGCCTGTCCAAAGGGTTACTCCTGTTTTAACTCAAATGCAAAGGACCACCACATGGTCACTCTATCATTTGGAATCTCAATGTTAAAAGTGAAATGAGAGAGGAGCTCCACAGACCAC
The DNA here is from genome assembly GCA_011751065.1 of Lasiurus cinereus. Lineage (NCBI taxonomy): Eukaryota > Metazoa > Chordata > Mammalia > Chiroptera > Vespertilionidae > Lasiurus > Lasiurus cinereus. Next base: position 258,706 of record JAAGEH010000331.1, on the reverse strand, counting down.
AATAAAAGGTCAGATTTCACCTGGGATAAGGTGAGGTCTCCTGTATCGCAGAACAGAGAGATTTGCACACTGTGGGAACTGGACTGGGGGAAAGCTGCACCTAGAGAAATCTGTGGATATGGGGCAGGGCATGATCCCTGAATGTGGAAGGGGGCCCTCAGAGATATTAACAGAGGGGAGCTCTAGAAAGCAGCCCATTTTGATCTAAAGCAGAAGGACAGCCTGGGAGTTATTAAACTGTCCTAGCTGCTCGAACAGGAGCAGGGAAGGGGGAATGCACAGACTTCACTCTTTCCTCTTCAGACCCTGGCTGCTGATTGCTAAGCCCAATACATAGGGTCATCCAATTGGAGAAATCCTAAGAAACTTCAGGGGAAAGTTTTTTTTCTGGAACCTGGGGATCAGAATGCAGAATAACCATCAGAGAATCAGCTCTGGGGCAACCAGTATTGAGTACCACAGAGTAAGCAGGATCTAAGCACAGGCTAGAGAGGTCCTGTTCTTAATCTCAGAGGTCAATTCCGAAACACTGCCACCCAGCAGATGACTCACAAATTGACTCTAACATCATCACAAAAGAATAAAGAGATTAAGACACACTTCGCAGTGGAACACAGGGAACTGCAATACCCTCCTGACTAGGAAACAGGAGTGCCAAACAGAACAACAGAGGAAATAAATGACCTCCACTACTGCCCATTCTATTCTTTATTTTTATTTTTATATATTTTTTGCATATTTTAATTAAAAAACTATTTTTTTTCTTTTTTTCTCAGTTGATTTTACCTTTTTAATTATTACATTTTTACTTTCAACTAGTCTTATTACTACTACTATTTTACATTTTTGAAAAAAAGAAGTGTCATTTTATTTTCTCTTTATTTTACTTTGGATTAGAGTTCTATATTCTATTTTCATCTTTACTTTAGCATAATTTTACTCTATCTCAACTCTACCTTTATGCCAACACTCCCTTCCTAACTTTCCCCATTTTGTTGTCTTGTTTCTCTTTCCCTTTTCCAACTTTAGATTCTCCCTATTCTTTCTTTTTACCTGATTAAAATTTCACCACACTTATATATCTAATTTCAAATCCCCTACTCCAAGTCCATGCAAACCTCTCTCTTCTCTGTCTTCACTATCCAAAAAATTGTTTTTCTCAATGCCCTTTTGTTGTTGTTTGCCTGAATGGTGATTATATTGATTTTTTATACTTTTTTATGTGAGATTGTTTTTGCTTATTCTACTTGTTCTTTTTTGTTTGCTTTGTTTTTGTCTGTTATTACCTTTGTTTTCCCTTGCTTCCCTTGATATTAGTTGTTATTTTTAGTTTGTATTAATCTCCAGGTACTTGTTGCCAGCATTTGTTGGGATTAGCGGCTGTTCTATTGGATCTTTCTCTCACATATATAATTTGTTCCATTTTCTTTCTTATTCTCTTTCTTTTCTCTTAATTTTTTAAAATTAAATCTTTATTATTCAGATTATTACATTTGTCTCTCTTTTTTCCCCTCCATAGCACCCCTCCACCCATTCCCACCCCTCCCTCTATCCTTACCTTTCCCCCCATTTGATGAGTCCATAGGTGTATGATTTTTGTCCAGTCACTCCCTGTACCCCCTGCCCCTTTTCCCCCTGAGAATTATCAGTCCACTCCCTTTCTGTGCTCCTGATTCTAGTATATTCACCAGTTTATTCTGTTGATCAAATTTTTAATTCACTTCATTTTTAGATTCACTTGTTGATAGATATGTATTTGTTGTTCATAATTTTTTATCTTTTACCTTTTTCTTCTTCCTCTTCTAAGAGAGTACCTTTCAGCATTTCATATAATACTGGTTTGGAGTTGATGAACTCCTTTAGTTTTTCTTATCTGTGAAGCTCTTTATCTGCCCTTCAATTCTGAATGATAGCTTTGCTGGATAGAGTATTCTTGGTTGTAGGTTCTTGCTATTCATCACGTTGAATATTTCTTGCCACTCCCATCTGGCCTGCATCATTTCTGTTGAGAAATCAGCTGACAGTCATATGGGTGCTCCCTTGTAGGTAATGAACTGTTTTTCTCTTGCTGCTTTTAATATTCTCTCTTTGTCTTTTGCTCTTGGTATTTTCATTATGATGTGTCTTGGTGTAGTCCTCTTTGGATTCCTTTTATATGGGGTTCTGTATGCTTCCTGGACTTGTAAGTCTATTTCTTTTACCAGATGTGGGAGTTTTCAGTTATTATTTCTTTAAATAGATTTTTAGTATCTTGCTCTCTCTCTTCTGGCACCCCCACAATTCTGATGTTGGTATGCTCGAAGCTGTCCCAGAGGCTCCTTACATTATGTTCACATTTTTGGATTCTTTTCTCTTCTTGCTTTTCCAGTTGAGTGTTTTCTGCTTCTTTATATTTCAAATTTTTGACTTGATTTTTGCCTTTCTCTAGTCTGCTATTAGGTCTTTGATTAATAATTTTTATTTCAGTTGGTATATGTTTAATTTCTATTTGGTCCTTTATCATCTCTAGTTGGATCTTTTGCATCTCTAGTTGGTCCTTTTGCGTCTCCTTTTGGGACTCGATAACTTTATCCAACTTTTCTAGCATATTCTTGAGAAACCTGATAAACGTGGTTTTGAACTCTATATCCAGTCTTTTTTTTCCCTCCATTTCTTTTGTTTGTAATCCCTTCCCCTGTCTCGGCATTTTCACTATGCCTGCAGATCTTATGTGTTGGATTCAGCCTTATGATACCAGACTTGAAAAAGCGCAAAAGCCTCTCTTGAGCTTGGGATGGGTGGAGTCTCAAGGGCTTAAAGGACCACCTCGCCTTCCAGTTGGGCCCACCCTCCACGGCCCCTGAGTCTCACATGACTGGGTAGTCGCTGGAGTGGTCCCTGTGCGTGCATGCATGAACGCTCTCTCGCAGTGCCTCTAGACTGCTGCCTTTCTGGCTCCCCTGTGCTACGGGACCACATGAGTCTGGATCCCCAGGGTTTTGCCCGAAACTGGGGTTTAGTGAAGTTAGAAGTGGCACAATTGGGAGGGTCTGTCTCCCACCCACTCGTGAAAGCCAACGGCACAATCAGCAATCTGTCCTCTGCGCAGTGCCATGCGCGCCACCAGTATCTGATCTTTTGCGACTCCCCTAAATTTCCATACACTTCTCCCTTTTCACAGTCCAAACTCGCCCGTATGAGTTTCGGCTGGATCTGGGGTTTAGTGTCATAGGATAAGGAGTTCAATGCCGTTGAGAGTCTCTGTTTCCCTCCCGCCAGAGAAAGCCAGCCAGGTTCGTCATCACTCACTCTCTTCACACGTGCATCTCTGTACCTCAGCTTTTTGCAGCTCCTCTGGGTCTCCGTGAGCCCCTATCTTTCCTTCTAGTTGTAGAATTTCCACTCTGCCAGCTTTCCTGTGGTTCTGGATAATGTCTGTTCTGTCTTTTAGTTTTAGTTTTGAAATTGTTGTGCAAGGCAGCAGTGTAGGTGTTTACCTATGCCACCATCTTGGATTCTCCTTCTCTCTTACTTTTCTTTTTCTTTCTTTCTTTCTTTCTTTCTTTCTTTCTTTCTTTCTTTCTTTCTTTCTTTCTTTCTTCTTCTTCTTCTTCTTCTTCTTCTTCTTCTTCTTCTTCTTCTTCTTCTT
>JAAGEH010000331.1:238523-255068 GCA_011751065.1 Lasiurus cinereus | reverse complement strand
TTCTTCTTCTTCTTCTTCTTCTTCTTCTTCTTCTTCTTCTTCTTCTTTTCTCTTCTTTTTTCCTCTTTATTTCTCCCTTCTCCCAATTTAATTTTGACACTTCTTTCTTTTCTTTTTTTCTCATTCCTCTCTTCTTCTTTCTCCACTTACCCCTAATTTGTCTTTCATTGGTGGTCAACTAATTTGTGGTTATTAACCTCATGAATACATTTCTGTTCAGTGCCTTGTGTGTTGTACCTGGTCTTGTTGTATTTTGTTCCTTTAAATCAATGTAGAAGAAAGAACTACACAACCAGACACCCAAAGGAGGAAGACCACGGGAGATAAAAAACAGCCTGCATATGAAAGAAAAGCAGGTATAACCAGAAAAGGAGTTAAATGAAATAGAAGCCGAAATAAACCTGCCAGAGAAAGAATTCAGAGAAATGGTCATAAGGTGACTGAAAAGAATGGAAGACAAAATAGACAATATGAGTAAGAGCCAAGAGGAAATGAAGAAGAACCAAGAGGAAATGAAGAATAATCAAGAAGAAATGAAAAATGATATCACTGCTGTAAAGAACTCAATAGAAAGCACCAAAAGTAGCCTAGAAGCAGCAGAGGATTGCATCAGTGAGCTAGAAGACAAGGTAGAAAAAATACCCAAGTATAGCAGCTTCTAGAAAAAAAATTAGAAAGCAAGAGGAGAGCCTAAGGGAACTTTGGAATAACACAAAACAAAACAACATCGGCATAATTGGGGTTCCAGAAAGAGTAGAAACTGAGCAAGGAATAGAAGACCTGTTTGAAGAAATAATGACAGAAAATTTCCCCAATATAGGAAAGAAAAAACCCACACAAATACAAGAAGCTCACAGAGTCCCAAGCAAAATGAACCCCACCCACCAAAAAAAACAACCCTAAGCACATTATAATTAAATTGGCAAACACCAAAGACGAAGTAAGAAACTTAAAATGACTAAGGGAATTTATAACCACCAAAGCAGCAATATAAGAAATGTTAAAGGGTCTGCTGTAAAAAAAAGAAATAGAAAGTGAAGAGGGAACACAGGGGTAAAGAATAAAAATGTCGACAGACAAGTACCTATAAATAATAACTTTAAATGTAAATGGATTAAATGCTTCAATCAAAAGACATAGGGTAACCAATTGGATACAAAAACATGACCCATATATCTGCTGTCTACAAGAAACCCACCTCAGAAAAAGAGATGCACCGAGACTGAGGGTGAAGGGATGGAAGATGGTGTTTCAGGCAAATGGAAATGAAAAAAAAAGCTGGGGTTGCATTACTTATATCTGACAAATTAGATCTCAAAGTGAAGGACATAACAAAAGGTAAAGAAGGCCACTTTATAATACTAAAGGGAACAATCCAACAAGAAGAAATAACTCTGATAAACATATATGCACCCAATATAGGAGCAAAACTCCTGGAGGATATCAAGGGAGATTGATAGCAATACAAGAATAGTAAGAGACTTTCATACCCCTCTGTCACCACTGGACAAATCCTCTAAACAAAAAATAAGCAAAGAATCATCAATCCTAAATGACTCACTAGAGCAGATGGAATGAATTGACATCTTCAGAACATTTGACCCCAAAGCCACAGAATATACATTCTTCTCCAGTGCACATGGGTCATTTTCAAAGATAAACCATATTTTGGGTCATAGGAAAAGTCTCTTCAAATTCAAGAAGATAGAAATCATATCAAGCATTTTCTCAGATCATAGTGGCATAAAACCGGAAATCAACTACAATAAAAACAATACAAAGAAATCAAACACATGGAGACTAAACAGCATGCTTTTAAATAATGACTGGGTAAGCAGAGAGATCAAGGAAGAAATAAAAAACATCATGGCAACAAATGACAATGACAACACAACAAGACAAAATTTATGGGACACAGTGAAAGCTGTCTTGAGAAGGAAATTCATAGCTCTACAAGCCTGCTGCCCAAAACAGAAAACAATGGTAATAATATACCTAACCCTACAACTCAAAGAGCTAGAATGAGAGCAACAAGAAAAGCCCAGTGTACTCAGAAGAAAGAAAATAGTGAAGATCAGAGTGGAGATAAACAACTTGGAGACCAAAGAAACAACTCAAAAGATCGACAAAACAAAGAGCTGGTTCTTTGAAAGGATAAACAAGATTGATGGACCTGTAGCCAGGCTCACAAGAAGCAAAGAGAGAAGACCCAAATAAAATCAGAAATAAAAGAGGAGAAATAACAACAGACCCTTCTGAAATACAAAGGATTGTTAAAAAATACTATGAACAACTCTATTCCAACAAACTGCAGGAAATGGACATATTCTTAGAAAAATATAACCTTCCAAAACTCAATCAAGAAGAATCTAAACATGTCAATAGTCCAATAACTATGGAAGAAATTGAAGCAGTCATCAAAAAGCTTCCAGCAAACAAAAGCCTGCGACCAGATGGCTACACAGGAGAGTTTTACCAAACATTCAAGGAAGAATTAAAACCTATCCTACTCAGACTATTAAAAAATATTTAAGAAGAAGGAACACTTCCAAACACCTTCTATAGAGCAAGCATCACCCTACTACCAAAAGCAGATAAAGACAACACAATGAAAGAGAATTACAGGCCAATATCTCTCATGAACATAGATGCCAAAATCCTCAAAAAAACTCTAGCAAATTGGATCCAGCATGAAAGACCATTCACCATGACCAAGTAGGATTTATGCCAGGAATGCAAGGATGATACAGTATCCACAAATCAATAAACATGATACATCACATGAAAAAATTGAGAGATAAAAATCATAGTCATATCAATTGATGCAGAAAAAGCATTTGACAAAATCCAACACACTTTCTTGATAAAAACTCTCAGCAAGGTGGGAATAGAAGGATCACACTTCAACATTATAAAAGCCATATATGATAAACCCAAAGCTAACATCATACTCAAAGGGCAAAAACTAAAACCACTTCTTCTAAGAACAGGAGGAAAACAGGGATGCCCACTCTCACCACTCCTGTTCGACATAGTACTGGAAGTATTAGCCATTGCAATTAGACAACAAGAAGAAATAAAAGGCACCCAAATTGGAAAAGAAGAAGTAAAGCTGTCCTTATTTGCAGATGACATGATACTGTACATAAAAAGCCCAAAGGACTCCATCCAAAAACTAATAGACTTAATAAATGAATTCAGCAATGTAGCAGAATTCAAAATTAATACCAAGAAATCTATGGCATTTCTATACACTAATAGTGAAATTACAGAAAGAGAAACTAAACAAACAATCCCATTTACCATCACACCAAAAAAATTAAGATACCTAGGAACAAACTTCACTAAGGAGGTAAAAGACCTATATGCAGAAAACTAATGGACACTGAAAAAAGAGATAGAGGAAGATTTAAACAGATGGGAGAGCATACTATGCTCATGGATTGGTAGAATCAACATCATTAAAATGTTCATACTACCCAAGCAATCTATAGATTCAATGCACTACCCATTAAAGTACCAACAACATATTTCACTGTCCTAGAAAGAACTCTTCAAAGATTCATCTGGAAGAAAAAAGGACCGCGAATAGCCAAAGCAATCCTGAGAAAGAAGAATAAAGTAGGTGGGATCTCAATACCAGATATCAAACTATATTACAAAGCAACTGTTCTCAAAACAGCTTGATACTGGCACAAGAACAGATATATAGACCAATAGAATATAATAGAGAATCCAGATATCCACCTAAACCACTATGCTCAACTAATATTTGACAAAGGAGGCATGAACATACAATGGAGTTAAGACAGCCTTTTCAATAAATGGTGTTGGGAAAATTGGACAGATACATGCAAAAAAATGAAACTAGAGCACCAACTTACACCATATACAAAAATAAACTTCAAATGGATACAGGACTTATACATAAGATGGGAAACCATAAAAATACTGGAGGAATTCACAGAAAGCACAATCTCAGATATATGCCGAAAGATCTTCACTGATACTGCCCCAAGGGCAAAGGAAGCTAAAGAAAAAATAATCAAATGGGACTGCATCAAAATAAAAACCATCAGCAAAACAACAAGAAAACCCACTGTATAGAAGAACATATTTGCAAATGTTATCACTGATAAACATCTACAGCCAACTTATACAACTTCATAAAAGGAAGATAAACGATCCAATAATAATAATAAAAAATGGGCAACGGACCTAAATGGAACCTTTTCGAAACAGGACAGAAGGAGGGCCAAGAGACACATGAAAACATGTTCAAAGTCACTAATTGTCTGAGAGATGCAAATCAAAACAACAATGCGATACCATGTTATACCTGTCAGAATGGCAATCATCAACAAATCAACAAATGACCAGTGTTGGAGAGAATGCAGAGAAAAAGGAATCCTCATGCACTGCTTGTGGGAATGCAGACTGGTGCAGCCACTGTGGAAAACAGTATGGCGTTTCCTCAAAAAACTAAAAATGGAACTCCCATTTGACCCAGCAATCCCACTTTTAGGAATATATCCTAAGAAACTAGAAACACCAATCAGAAAGGATTTATGCACCCTTATGTTCATAGCAGCACAATTTACAATAGCTACATTTTGGAAACAGCCTTGGTGCCCGTCAGCAGATGAGTGGATCATAAAACTGTGGTACATCTACACAATGGAATTCTATGCTGCCATTAAAAAGAAGGAATTCTTACCATTTGCAGCAACCTGGTTGGAACTGGAGAGCCTTATGCTTAGTGAAATAAGCCAGTCAATGAAAGAGAAGCATAACATGATCTCACTCATTGGTGGATAATAAAGAACATTATAAACTGATGAACAAAAGGATAGATACAGAGGCAGTAAAGCTTCAATCAGACTGTGAAATTACAGCAGGAAGATTAAAGTTAGGTGAGGTAGATAAGAGATCAATCAAAGGACTTGTATGCATGCATATAAGCATAACCAATGAACACAGACACTGGGGTGTTAGGTTATGAGTGGGATAGAGGGGGGCAATGGGGCGATATGTATAAAAAATTAATGAAATAAAATAAAATAAAATAAAACACAGAAATGTATTTCTGTACAATTTTGGAAGCTGGAAGTCTGAGTTCTGGGTGCCAGTGAGGTCAGGTTGTGGTGAGAGTTCTCCACCTGACTTGCAGAGAACTGCTTTTCCACTGTGTCTTCACATGGCAGGAGAGAGAGTGTTCCTCTCTATTTCTTCCTCCTGTCTAATGCCATGGTCCTATCTATTAGAGCCCCATCCTAATTTAACCTTAACTCTTTCATAACCTTAAGATTATTGTGGAATATTTTTTGGTCTATGCACCAGTTTGAGTCAATAATCCTTGAAGTACATCCAGGTTTATTTTATGGGTTCCCCACATGTGGGGTGTTCACAGGCACACTCACCCTATTTATTCCTCCCCTCTACATGATCATTGGTTCTTTATTTAAAATTATTCACAAAGCTTTTCTAGTCACTGTCCCAATATTCCACCTGAAATATTGTAATGCTTTCTTAACTTCTTGACTACTGGTTCCCTCCTTATTGAATCATTTTGAGGCAATCCAGGCCAGGCAAATTATTAGTTTTAAGAAAAAATTTTCACAACTCAAAATCTATACACAGGTTATTTATATGGTAAATATATTTGCAAAATTAAGTGAAAGTTGTAAGCTAGCATTTTTTCACTAGCATTTTATCAGCACAAATATAATATAGCTTCTTAAATCTCTGGGTAATTTAACAAAGACCATAAATTTGAAGATAGGAACGGAATGCAAGGAAGAAAACACATTCTAATCCTTGTGTTTCATAACGGGAACTCAAGTTACTGTTTTGTTCATGACTCTATAAATAGAGAAATGAAGGATTAAGTATGTCATTCTACTTTTTAAAAATACAAAATTTTAAAAAGTAAAAATCACTGTATCAAATCAAATCATCTGTAGTTTATTATAGAAAGAGAAGTAGACCCTACAATTTTTTGTTTAAAAATACCTACCAGCATCACATACCTAATTTAACTTTAATTAGAAAGGGAAAATGAGTGAAATTCCAAGACATTTATAACTATCAAAGAAAGAGGACAAACTGAAAGCTATCAGAGGAGTAGGGGGCTGCAAAACAGGGTGAAAAGGTGAAGGAAGCCCTGAGTGGTGTGGCTCCGTTGTTTGGGCATCACAGATGCACCTGAAGGTAGCTGGATGGATTCCAGGACAGGGCACATAAAGGGGTTGCTAGACTGGTTCCCAGTAATGTGTGTGAAGGAGGCAGCCTCTGGATATTCAACTCACATCTCATTGATCTCTCTCTCTCTCTCTCTCTCTCTCTCTCTCTCTCTCTCTCTCTCTCTTTCTCTTTGTGTGTGTGTGTGTGTGTGTGTGTGTGTGTGTGTGTGTTGTTCTTGTTGTTGTTGTTGCTTTCTCTGTCTCTCAAAATCAGTAAAAATATTTTTTTAAAGGTGAAGAGATCAAGAAAAAGAGAAACAAACAAACAACAAAAATAAAAGATCACATAGACAACAGCATGGTGATTACCAGAAGGGAAGGGGTATGGGAAAAGGCAGTAGATGGGCCAAAACTGGTTTGGCTCAGTGGAGAGAGCATCAGCCTGCGGACTGAAAGGTCCCAGGTTCGATTCTGGTCAAGGGCATGTACCTTGATTGTGGGGACATCCCCAGTAGGGGGCCTGCAGAAAGCAGCTGATCGATGTTTCTCTATCATCAATGTTTCTACCTCTCTGTCCTTCTCCCTTCCTCTCTGTGAAAAATCAATGGAATATATTTTTTTAAAAAAGGCAGTAGATGGTATAGTGGGGATAAATAATGATGGAAGGATACTTAAAGTGGAGAACACAAAATGCATATACAAATTATATAGTATAGAATTATACTCCTAAAAGCTATATAATTTTATTAAGCAAGGCCACTCCAATAAATTAAATTAAAAAATCTATAAAATGTCTCTTTAAGAAGAGAAGTTTGCCTTCTTATGAATGTATTTGATAAAGTTGAAACATTTAAAAGGGATATTTGATTTTCTTTTCTATTTAATTTGGGAGCTAATAAAATCCCCTCCAAGAAAAAAATATAAGGTGATCCATGGATTGGAAGATGTCCTTTGTGACACAGATGTGTAAAATGGTGGATCCAAATTTCTGTGTCCACCTCCAGCCCCTCCTCTCTCCCTCCATTCATGTATAAATGTTTATCTTTGTAAAGTATCTTTTGACCTTAGATGTGATGTATTGGAGACATCTGTCTATCATGTTGAGCCATCTTGGTGATATGAATCTTTGGTCAGCAAGTGATCTACTCGTAAGACTGTGGATATTCACTACAACCTGGGAGGCCTAATGGCAGGGACTGTCAGATCAAAGCAGAACCAGTCCACCTATCTTTGGACATCTCTCCTTAGAGGTATGTGTCTCTCAGAGGTTTGTATCCCCTCCTCACACAGTGTGTCTCCCAAGATAAAAGCCCTGCATACATCTTTTGTTTAATAGTGCACCCTCGGGTTAAGTTCAGGGTGGAAAAGTTAACTTCAAATTCTGAAAAGCATTGTTTGGTCTGAGCCCTTGGGTTTGATGAGGTTGCCAGCTCTAGAGTGGATGCTTCTGGTCTTAAGGTACTGTGATTGTGTGTGCGGGGGCATTTAAATGAGTCCTTTGTGTATACAGAGCTAAGATATAGTTATTCACTGCCTGTCACTGCCCCAAACAAAAACATCCACTGTTGCACCCCCCTGGAGACAGGCCACTCAGTGATTACAATGGAACAACTTAGCCATGAATTTGGCAAGTCAAAGAGTGTGTTGGTCACTGAGAATGAATGAGGGGAACAAGACTGCTATGGCCACCTGTGTAGATGTCAGCTTACACAAGAGCACAACCCTGATACCCTCTCCCAGCAACACCCCACACACTGCAGTACTGAGCTGGAAAGATGGAAACCTCTTCTTCATGGAAATTATTTCTTGGTAGAAGGAGTGAATATATCTCCTTTTGGTTACATTTAAATTCTTATTTAACTAATAAACATGATCCTTTCTGCCCAGTCCATGTGACTTAGTGGTTGTGTTGACCTATGAATCAAAAAGTTTCCAGTTTGATTCTTGGTTAGGGCACATGCTCAGGTTGCTGGCTGGATTCCCATTAGGAACATGCAGGAGGGAGCCATGGAATGGTTTTTTCTTATCTATGTTTCTATCTCTTCATCTCTCTCCCTTTTTCTGTTTCAAAAATCAATAAAATGACATTTTAGAAAACAACATTTTTCTAAAACCTTAAAAAATCCTATATTTTATTACTTAATATATGATGATAAAGAGAAACATCTGCCTTTCATATCTGTATACTATGCACAGTAGAACAAAATACAGCCTATACATAAATACTGCCTGTCCAGGAAAAGAAAGATTTAATAGGTGTCTCAGAGATCCAGACATTTCTCTATGGTTTCCAACTCTCAATGTCATAATTCTCAAAGTGGTCTATACCCCAAAGTAGTACAAATATTTGATACTGAGGCTTCTTTTTACACATAATGTTTGCCTCTTAGGGATTTTATCTCTTAATAAAAATTGTTTTTATTCTTGCCAAATCACAATCAGTCTTCTCATATGATTCAATACATATTCAGACAGGAAAGTCCTTATATGCTTCTATGAAAATCCACAAAAGGTAAACCCATAAGGACACTTAGAGATGAGGGACTGTCAGAGGATGACAGGGAGGGTAAGCAATGACTGACTACCACCTGGATTGATCTAGATGAAATATTCTGGAGAGGGATTGTGATATGATGTGATGGTTGCCAAAAATTGTGAATGTACTTATTGTTGTTGAAATTAGCACTTAGAAAGATCATAGAATTAAATTTTATGTAACAAATTTGTTAATAGTATTTTATTCAAAATACATTTGATTTTACTGAATAGCATAAGAAAAAACAAAATCAAAGCATATATAAGATAAACACAAACATTTGGAAAACTGCTATTATTGGGTAGGGGAAGACCTCTCTGCCATGGCATCTGACCAAGCTGCCGACCAGGACTTGGGACCACAGGTCTTGAAGGAGTGAGGTGAGTTGCTCACAAGCTGCAGGTGAGTCCACATTTGGAAGTTCATTGACAGCTGTGCCTGGAGCCTGCTTTGGCTCCTGAGAGGGCACCAGAGTAGGCATTTCCTCCTTAGGTGTTTCTTGATCTTGTTCTGGAGCTGTTTATGTAGATCCAGGAAGATTACATGTTACTGCATGACTCTCTTTTGTGTGCCTTCCAAGGAAGGGAATCTCCCATCTCCATCACTGAAGTCCCAGTTCAAGCTCCCACCCCAGGAAGTCTTCCAGACTGCAGGCCATAGGCACTGACTTGAGCGGCTCTGTGCTCCTGTCTAACCCCAACCTCTGGGAGCTCTTTTCTGTGTGGGCAGCCCCATCCCATCCCCACTCACCCATACCACCAAGTCCACATTCACAACTCTCTCTGACTCTCTCCCTTTCTTCTAGGAGAAGCCCTCAGACTTCTGCCCTCTTGCAAATATCTTCCAATGTCTGGTATCTAGGGTTTTGCAGGCATTTCAAAATCATGGTCCCCATACTTCCCCCATGGCTCTGATTCAAAGCCCACTCATGTTTTGTGTAGAGGTCCAGAGGTCCACCTTTCTCTTCAAAACATGGGAAGGTGCATCAATACATCAAGGAGGTCAGGAGGATGTCACATAAACTGTCCTGTGAGCACTATGAGCCTGTGCAGCCTAGTGTGATTGAATCACTCCTAACTAGAGGGGAGCACTGGATTGCAGGCTTGGGGTCTGTTCTGTGCACTGGATTATGGTCAATGTCTAGAGACATATCTGTACCTGGCAGACTTCTCATATTTGCTGAATGAATGAGCCCAAACCAGCCCCACCTCAGATAGCTGGGTGAGCCTGGGGAATCACTGCACACCCCTGGAATTTATAATCTGGCTTCAGCCAGGAGAGGAATCCCTAATGGGTATCTAATTTCTTTATCAAAAAAAGAAAATAACTTAGCCCAAAACCAGAGGTGAATCACAAATGATGGCGAGGCTTTGTCAAGAGGAAGAGAAAATGGCGAATTAGCACAGCTACAGCCCCTCCAGCAAACCTTTGCACTGTCCAGGTACCCAAAGAGTACTTTCCAGGTAGAACCCCACGGAGTCCCTATAATAACCCTATGAGGCTGGGCCTCGGTTTTCCCCATGTTCAGAGGACCAAACACTCAAAGAGATGCAGTGACCTGAATTCTCACAGCAAGCAGGTGGCTGAGTGACCACTGTGCTGTGGAGGGACAGGGCTCACCTGGTACATGGTTGGTCCCACATACATTGGTTAGTAGCAAATATTCTATATTAACACAGAAGGGTGGGTGGGGACAAAGGTGGGCCACTGCCCAGGAAGGCTGGCACTGGGTATTTGATCAATTTGTCCAGGTAGTGTGCCTGGGCGGTCTGCATCTTACATATCCGTTTTTTGACTGTGAGGGTCAAGTAATTTGTAAACCAAGTGAGTGGTGCTGAGGCCAATTTCCTGTTTGGCAGCTAAAGCCCAGGGCTGGGCTGACTGGACTCCATGCTCTACTCAGAATGCCGCTCATGGAAAGTTAGCCCTTGACCTCTGGCCTCCCTACTCTGAGTCTGGGCACATAGTGGAGCTAACTCTCTAGGGCAGTAGAGTCCTGGTTCCCAGGAAGGGCACATTGAGGAGGTGAGTACAGTTCTTATTGGGAGTGTTGGGGGTCCTCAAGCCAAAACACACCTTCCATGATTCTCCAGCTCAGCACTGCCTGCCTGACCTCCCACCCGCCAGAGAGTTTTGGTTAATAAGCAGAGCAGTTGGGGGATCCTTGTGGGGTCCACCACATTAGTTTCCAGGCTGTGAGCACATTCATACTTAAGAAAGTTTCTGTTTGTATTTTCAGGGTCAAGTCTCTGTACTAAATGTTAACAGAAAAGCAGTTGGGCTCTCAAGTGCTTGGTGTCAGCAGGGCCATAGGCAGGGCTGGAAGGTGGACTTGAGTGTCTGGAGTTGCAGATGTGGAAGTGCTGGATGTGCGAGGACCCTGGGCTGCCAGCTGGAAGAACTTCAGGTCATTCCACACCACACCTTTCATGAGGACCCATAGCATGTTCTGCTGTTGCTTGGCCCTGCAGACCAGTCAGCTTATGCCATCCAGGCACTGGCTTTTTGATTTTGTACTTCAGGACATTGTCCTTGGTTTTCTTGGGTAAAAACAACTCCTTCTTAGTCTTCTCCTTGGTGAGCCCTGTCATGGACATGGAGGGAATGGCTGCACAGTCTGCTGACCTGGAGACAGTGGAAGGCACACTTGAATGTGTTCAGTGGTAGCCAGGTCTTTCTTTTCTGAGGCACTCTTCCTGTCTGAGGGCTGGGCTGCCATCCAATAATCTGCCTAAAGCCCATTGGTTCAGTGTCAATGCCCTGCCTGGGAGAGGTGGGTCCCACACACGTTGGTTAGTAGCAAATATTCTGTATTAACACAGAAGGGTGGGTGGGGACCAAGGCGGGGTCGCTGCCTAGGAAGGCTGGCACCGGGTATTTGATCAATTTGTTCAGTTTGTATGCCTGGACAATCTGTATCTTAAAGGGAGGTCAAGGCCTTCTGGTTGGCTATAGAACTGTATGGTGGGATGGACAAAAGAACACTTTAGCCCAAGGGGACCGCATCACTTGTGTCTCCTGAGGACAATTCCACTATTCCAAGTTATGCCACCCACCAAGGGAATGAAGTAGAAGGACTCCTCGTTGGGGCTCTTCTGTTGTAAGTGAGCATGGTTTCCTTGAGGAGCAGCAGATGGACACAGCTGGCCCCCTGAATGTACTGTGTGACTCTCAACACAATGCTCAGCATGTCCTGCATGGTGTACTGGGCCTCCAGCCTGGGCAACAGGACCTGCCAGGCCAGGTCGTAGAAGTTGAGGAGTGGTAATCCATGAAACACAGGTGCCTGGCCCTGAGGTGTTAAACCAGTGGGATGATCAGGAAGCACATGAAGCCCTGCAAGTTGGACTTGTTGAGCGACAGCAATTTTATGAAGAACCACAGCACTGCGCTGAAGTAGTGCTGTGCCCCTGCCACCACTATCTTCAAAGGCTTTGGGGGCCTGGAATTGTGGTGATAGTATCTGAATCCACGAGATGATGGTGCTGAAGGCTACATGGAGCAGGTGCACACCCCTGTTTCGATGGAGCAGACAGGCAGCATGTGTTTGCTGCAAGACTCAGGCAGGAACTACCCCTGCCAGTCAGAGGTGTTGAGGAAAAGGATGTTCTGGGAAGCTTGCTGTTAGAGATGAGAATGTGGTTTAGCTGGTGTACACCATCACTCTGGGGATCTGCAGCTGGCTCAGTGGGTCAGGGAAGTGCTTGTTGTCCAGATTGTGGGTTTGCTTGTTCCTGCTGTGCCACTTACCACTCCTTCAGGGATGTCTTCCAATCTCAGAAGCCTGCCTGCTCCCCCTGGGATCTGGTGGAGAGGATGAGGAAAGACTTGGTAATATGCCCATTGTGTGGCAGCTTCTCAGTGAATACGTCCAGGGCAGAGGTCTCTGCCTCTTTATAGTTCCAGGGCTGTGCCAGCTGCTCCTTGAGGCAGGTGTGTGATGGACCACCAAGTCTGAGACACTGTTCCTTGGTTGCATGGGGTTTGTCTTCTCAGGCACGTGGGTTGGACCTTGAGGCTCCACTGGTGTTGGCATTGCAGATGCTCTAGCTCTCCATCTGAGAGCTGGGCTGGGATTGATCTACCAAGTATGGCCTAAGCCAGGGATTCGGGGTCCTGAGGACACTCTCATGAGCCACTGTCACTGGGATACTCTAGTGAGTCATACAGCAGATCCAGGTCTTCCTCCCCCTCAGGGACATTCTCTGAAGACTCCTGCTGCAGGTCCAGGTCTTCCTCCCACTCTTGGACCCTTCACAGCCATTCCTTTACTTTCTTGTTGCCAGCTTGTTGCCTGGTCATGAATGGCGATCTTACTACTCCTTCCTATTGCCTAATGGCTTCTCCCATGTCCAAGACTTCCTCCTTCTCTTGGTCCTGCCCGTGCCCGGGATCATGGCTGGCCTGCTTCTCAGAGATTTCATGAACCCTGAAATTGGCCTGCCGAGTGCTGTCCTTGGGGTCCATGGGCTGGCTGGACAGTAAGAAGATGCTCATCTCGGCCACGTAGGCCTCACCGCTGGTGGTGTAGAGACTCAAAACCTGCTCATCTTTAGGGGCTCACTGCATAACCTCAGCCATGATGATGGTGCCCACGGCCAGCGTCTGGTAACCCAGGATAGTCTGGTTTTCAAGATGCAGCTTCTTCTGCAGCATGATCTGCAGCTTGTTGCCTTCCCTCTTGATGGAGTGGGGGTACTGCAGGGAGAAGGTCAATGCCAGGTCGGTCTTCACTGGTCCCCTGGGGGGCAGCACAATCTCATCAGACCTCAGGAAGCACTTTGTAAAATCCTCACAGCAATAACTAAGGAGGTGAGCTCCTTTGTCAGCACCTTGAGAATCGGCAGCTTTGTCAAGGTGAGGCTGCATAGCCTGGGCCCACAGGTGGGGCTGGCGTAGTCCACCTCCCAGGTTGCGAAGAGGTTCATGGGCATCTATGTGTTGCAGGCAATTGGCATGCTGTCTAGGCCAGTGGGTGGTGATGAAGCTGTAGTTGCAGGTGTCATATGGGTCTTATTTCTATCCTGTGTTTGGACAGAGGGGTCACATGCCATCAGAGGCAGCTCATAAACTGCAAGGTGTGTTGGGGACTACAGCTCTGACTGAACCTCTAGGCACTCAGTGATTGGTAGCAAGAGGTGGGGCAGGAGTGACCACAGGGGTCACATGCTAACCTGGTGGCCTTGCAAACTCAGAGACCTAAGGTGACCACAAAGGATGATCTGAAATTAAAACTTTTAACTAAATGCAGTTTGTGGTGGTAGTCAAGTCCTAGGCCTGCATCTTCCCTGACAAGGGTCAATCTTTACCTTAACTGAGCCTATTGTCTTTTTGCATTTAGAATAACATTTCTTCAGAATGTCAATGTAATTTTCCTTTATTCAGACCCTCAAAGCATAGGCACTGCTCTACTCTCTGCAGAGACCACACATTCCCTCATTATTATTGGGTTCATTGTTCACTGTTAACTACCTTGCACACAACCAAGTGAAAGAAGTACGTGTATACCATTTTACTGTCCATCCAATCTCAGAGTTTTCCCCACGTTGCTTTCTCCTGGCTCCCTAATCTGTCACCAATGGATTTCATGAGACACACAGAGGTCTCCTGTTTAAATTTTAATGTATAAAATAAGGTGCAAAGCTGCCATTCTCCAGAGCATTATCTCCATCCGTTGAGATTTTGTTTCCTGGAAATTGGTGACACTTTGGCTCAAATAAACACACGAAAATTCTTCACAGGCTTGAAAATTTCTTACATTGGCATGAGAAAAGATACTTGACAGGAAAAGTTGAATTGTAGGTGAGGAAAGAAGAAACACATTAGTACTTTAGGTCATTCCTTAGCTGAGGACAGACAGCACCTCCATGTATAACAGCATCAGTCCTGGGATTTCTGACAAAACATCTTCTAAGATGGGAACACAGAGGCTTTATCTGGGGTGGGAGTGTCATGATATTAGGACAAGTTGGGTGTTCAGGGCAGCACTGCTGACATGTCAACAGAACGGGATCATATGCAGGTCCCATAGCAGTGAAGAGATAGATGTCCAGCCTTGATAACAGGTACTTCTACTGGTATGTTGTACAGCCCAAAGAACCCCCAGCTCCTGACCTGGAGTCTATGGGGATGTGGTTATCAGGGCAGTAAAGGGTAAAGCAACAAACTTAGTACCTTGAGTCCCATCTCTTTTTTTGGAAAAGCATCCCCACTAATCATGATGATGTGTAAGAGTGGAAGAATGTGTATAAGGATTGTCTGGACAACATGGACACGTGAAGATGGGCCTTAAAAAGGGAAAGTTGGTAGAAAAATGCAAAAGTACTCTTGACTGAGCATGACATGAACTACAGTAAAGTCTCTCTTCTAATATTCCTAACTCTTAGTGGGCAGTGACTTTACATCTTGTCTGTAAGAGGACAGACAGACAGTGATACTGGGTTGGGAGGAGGAAATGGAGACCTAGATGCCTTTGGGAACTAGAATCCAGGAGGGATCTTGAGGGAATAGCAAAGCAGCTTCTGGGACACAAGGATTCCTTTGACTGCAAGAGATCCTAGAATCTGGGTCACCTCAGCACCTGCATCTACCTTGCGGCCATGCTGCACCCTAGAGGAGGTATGGGACACCTATGGCTCCTGCAGGGGCATAGAGTTGAGGACCCCATCTGTCAGCTCCTCTCTGTTCTCCTGTGTGGAACTCTGTAAAGACAGTTCCCAGTCACCAGGAGGAAAGCCTCAGAGCCCTGTTTTGCCAGATCTCTGCCCCTGTGATCCCAGACACACACACACACACACACACACATGCACACACACACACACACACCAGTATCCACTCACACCTCTACTGGAGAGGAAAAGCTGTGATTGCCTGAGGGCCTAGGATTCCCATTGGCACAGATAAGGGACCCCTCTGGAAGCCCATTTGCCTCCATCTGCCTGCCCTATACTGCAGTCTGACCTGACAGGACTGCTAGGTTATTGGAGACCCAGCAACCTCTTTCTGTCCCAGGAGTATGTGGGCTGCACAGGGTTGGCTCACAAAGGTGGCCTAGCCAGGATTGTTCTGACTCCAGCCACCTTGTGTTACCTGAGGCCATATTTTAGAAAATGGCCAGCAACGTCGGGGATCAGGGTTTAACCAATGTCTGTACTGTCTGGAAAAGCTCTCACTGTGGAGTCTCTGGAAGCAAGAGCACCAATCACTGGGAACACAGCAAGAGAACATCTTGCACTGGCAAATGCCTCTTAGCAAGTGAGCTGCCTGTCGGGCTAGATGTGGGTGCCTGGTTATGGGAGTTCCATGTTCTATTGGATAGTGACCTCAGTACCTGTGATTGTCCTCCCTGAGTCCCTCAAAAGTTATGCAAATAGTCCTGTGGGCTGCTATCTGCAGACCCCTCTTCAGACACTTGATCTGTACACAGTGGCACCAACATACCCCTCTCCTGAGCACCTTAGAACTTCTGGTTTCAGCCAAGATCAAGGTTTTGAGGAGACAAACCTGGGCTCAGACTCAACCCCTCATTTTTATCTTCTGGATCCTGGATAAGTTATTGTGTCTGTCAGGGCCCGTCTCTCTTCTGCCTGCATAATGGGTTATGTAGCAAGTGCTTCTTAGGGTTGTTCAGGCTCATGTGAGGAGTAGTTGGAAATTAGGAGGAGGACTGTCACATGTAGGTAGGTAATGCTTCAACCTCTTTTCCCTTCCTGTGTCACCTATTCTGAGTCTGCTTTTCTTCTAATCCCATCCAACTTCATTACATTGAGAGAAAGAAGAGAGAGAGAGAGAGAGAGAGAGAGAGAGAGAGAGAGAGAGAGAGAGAGA
>JAAGEH010000331.1:203914-238513 GCA_011751065.1 Lasiurus cinereus | reverse complement strand
AGAGAGAGAGAGAGAGAGAGAGAGAGAGAGAGAGAGAGAGAGAGAGAACTCATGCCAGTGCTCCCTTTCTGGATCCCAGACAAAAGGGCCCCACATAGAGAGCAATAGACAGGAGCTGTTCAGTATGTCAGGATTTTTAATTTCCAGACCAACACTGTGGGAGAGGTAGGATCCTTAGCCAGGAAGGTCTGAACATTCCTGAACTCTGGACTCTGAATGTCAGGTACCCCAGACAGTCCCTGTCTGATTATGAGCCTCTGTTTCCCAATTATACAATGAGCATGTGATTCAGAACTGCATATGAGTGAGCTCAGCCTAAGAGGGCCAGCTCCCTCCACCCTAAGTGGGTTATAGACAGAATTGTGCCTCTGTGGTTCCAGGTGTAGGCGCCTTTTCAGACAAATTCTGAAAATGCCTGGCTAGGTGCCAAATGCCCACCATCTCCCCCATGCCATCTCCATGTCTGTACATGATTCTACCAGCACAGCCTTTTCCAGAGCTCCTGAAGAAACCTGGGTGCACCTAGGAACCCACCTTTGAGGACACACAGCTGGGTTTATCTCAGACTCTGCATTCTGACCATCTGTGATCCTCAGCAAGGCATGGACCTCTTGGGTCACCAGGTTTCTCTTCAGTGAATCCCCATAGTCTTCACCTTCCTCGTGTGGTGTGAATGTCTGCCCTCCCCTTTAGTGTGGGTATCAGTAGAGGCACCATAGAAGATGGTAAAGGGATCCAACATGACCTCCATGATTTGGTTCTAGAAGTCAGTGCCTAGCCTAACCAGAGTGGTTCAGTTGGTTGAGTGTCGTCCTGTTGCACCAAAAGGTTGCTGGTGTGATTCCATGACAGGGCACATGCCTAGGCTGTAGGTACAATTCCTGGTTGGGGCGGGTACAGGATGCACCTAATTGATGCTGTTCTCCTACATGGATGTTTCTCTATCTCTTTCCCTTCCTCTTTCTATAAAATCAATTAAAAAACTGTTTTCTCTCTCTGTGTCTGTCTCTGCATCTGTCTCTCTCAGGCCACAATGACAAATAAGCTTCTGTGCTTTGAGCTGCTATCTAGAGAGACCCACATGGCCTAGCGCTGAACAAGACCAACAGACAGAGAGGAAGACAGGTCTTCCATCCAAACTGAATCCCAAAGTCCCCCTGAGTGAGCTCAGACCTTTATTGACACAGATCCTGCCTCAAATGAGGTCACAGTAGTCCCAGCTAAGCCATGCTGATTCTTGTCATAGACGTGTGAGCTAATAAGTGTTGTTGGTTAAGTCTCTAGTGTGGGGGAACTCTCAGCAATAGTCCAGTCATCCCACACCAGGTACTGGGCCTCCCTCCCTTATCTTCTCCCAGTTCCCTCTAGTCACCCAGTCCATCTTTCTAACCTCCTCTCTATCCAGACACTTTCTGCCTCCAAGGGTCTGCACAGCTGTGCCTTCTGCCAGGCTAACTACACCTGAGTTGGTGCAGGTCTGGCTTCTTCTGATCCTGCTGCTGGGAAGACAAATGACAACTCAATGCAGCCTTTCAGCCACTCTCCCAGGAATCTCCAACCCTCCTCACAGGACCTGCTCCCTTTGCACTGTTTCTGCTCTTCCCTCTCACTGGACTGTGTCTGCGTGTTTGTGTCCACCTTCCCTAAACCTGTGAGCTCCTGGAAAGCAGGGCTTGTGGTTTCTCTACATGGATCCAGTGTGAGTGCTCACAGCACAGTTACTGAGGGAAAAGAAGGCAGATGTATCCACCACAGACCAGCTCAGTTCTTAGAGCCAAAACGACTTTGTCATTTTAAATGGCCTAGAAGGATAGCCATGTAAATTCATCCTATGGTTTAATCCTCTTGTGGTGGAATTTACTTATGCTGGATTATGGAAAAATCCCCCCAAATAATTACAAACTGTATATAAATGGAGTATGGGAGCTCCATCTGCTATGGCAGCTGACATACATTGTGGCATAGGACCTGGGATCACAGGCCTCGCAAGATCTGAGGTGAGTTGTTCACAAGCTGCAAGTGGTTCCACATCTGGAAGTTCAGTGACAGCTGTGCCTGGAGCTTGCTCTGGCTCAGGAGAGGGCACCAGAGTTGGCATTTCTTCTTTAGGAGTTTCTTGATTTTGCTCTGGGGCTGTTTATGTAGATCCAGGAAGAGAATATGTTACACCATGACTGCCTTTTGTGTGCCTTCCCATCCCCATCATTGAAGTCTCAGTTCAAGATCCCACCACAGGAAACCCTCCAGACTGCAGACATGGGCACTGACTTAAGCAGCTCTTTGCTCCTGCATAACCCCAGACTCTGGGAGCTCTTCTCTATGTGGTCTAGCCACACCTCTCCCCACTCACCAACACTTCCCAAATCCACATGCACAGCTCTTTAACACCTTCCCTTTCTTTTCTAGGAGAAGCCCTCAAACCTTTACCCTCTTACAGAAATCCCACCATATATGGGATCCAGGGTGCTGCCACTTTCTCCAAATCACAGTCCCCATACTTCCCTTAAGACTCTGATCCAAAGCCTATTCACTTTTTCTGCTGGTCCTGAGATCCACTTTATGCTTCAAAATATGAGAAGATGCAGCAATACTTTGAAGAAGTCACATCGACTGTTCTATGGATGCTACCTGCCTGTGCAGCCTAGTGTCACTGAATCACTCCTGACTGAGAAGGAAGAACTGGAGTGCAGTCCTAGGGGCAGGGCATTTGTTGAATGAATGAGCCTAAATGAGTCTCATCTCAGATAGCTCGTTGACCCTAGGGGCCCCTACTCACTCCTGGGATTTCTAATCTGACTTCACCCAGGAGAGGGACTCCTAATGGAATCTCCAATCTCTCTTTTTTTAAAAAATATTTTTTATTTTTTACAGAGAGGAAGGGAGAGGAATAGAGAGTTAGAAACATCGATGAGAGACATCGATCAGCTGTCTCTTGCACACCCCCTACTGGAGATGTGCCCACAACCAAGGTACATGCTCTTAACCGGAATCGAACCTGGGACCTTTCAGTCCGCAGACCGATGCTCTGTCCACTGAGCCAAACTGGTTTTGGCTTCAATCTCTTTATTACAAAAGAAAATAGCTTAGCCTAAGGCCTGAGGAGAATCACAAATAAGGCATAAACTTCCTTAAGAAGAGAAAATGGCCAAATAGAAAAACCATAGCCCCTTAAGCACACCTCTCCAGTGTCCAGGCACCCAGAGGGCCTTTTCCCAGGAGGAAACACTCCTCCAGAGTCCCTACAATAACCCTATGAAGCTGGGCCTAGGCTCTCCCCATGGTTAGAGAAACAAACACTCAGAGAGATGCAGTGATTTGAAGACTCCCAGCAAGTAGGTGGCTGGATGAACACTGTACTGTGGAGGGACAGGGCTCACCTGGTACATGGTTGGTCCCACACATGTTGCTTAGTAGAAAATATTCTGTATTAACATAGAAGGGTGGGTGGGGTCGAAAGTCGGGATGCTGGTCAGGAAGCTGGGAACCAAGTATTTGATCAATTTGTCAAGTCACTGTTCCTGGGCAGCCTGCATTATACATCCTTTTATTTTATTTTATTTTATTTTGTTTTGTTTTGTTTTGTTTTGTTTTGTTTTTGCACTGTGAGGGTCAAGTTTATTTGGAAGCCTGAGTGAGGAGTGTTGGGGTCAACATGAAGGCTCAGGGCTGGGGATGATTGACCTCCATGTTGGGCTCAGGATGCCCCCCATGGGAGGCCAGCCCTTGGCCTCTGGCCACCCAGCTCTGAATCTGGGCACCAGATAGAGCCAACTCCCTGAGAAGTAGTCCTGGCTCCAGGAAGGGCAGATGGAGAAGGTGTGGACAGTTCTCCTTGTGTGGGTCATGGTCCAGGAAAACAGACTTGCTCAAAGCTCTGAGTGTGTATAAGGTTAAATTTTATAGAATCTAAATTAAAGATATGTTTAAGAGTATTTCATTAAATGTTATCTATATTAAGCTCTATGCTACTAAATATCATAAAAGATACATTAAAATTGTAACATATGTAACATGAACACTAAACTTTTAACACTGCATCTAAGTGGGGTGGGGGTGCCCTCTCTGCCATGGCAGCTGACACTCGTTGTGGCCAGAGATCTGGCACCATAGGCTTCACAGTAGTTGGGTGAGTTGCTGAAAAGCTGCAGGTGGTTCTTCTGCCTTTTGAGGTTCATTGAAAGCTGGGCCTGGTCCGGCTCTGCTTCTGGAGAGGCCACTAGGGTGGCATTGACTCTTGAGAGTTTTCCAGATGTTGCTCTGGAGCTGGTTCTGCAGATCCAAGAAGAGGACATGTTGCCATCCTCACTGCCTTTTTTGTGCCTTTCAAAGACACAATCATCCATACCACCCCTGGGAGGCCTCCTCCTTCTCCTGTCTCAGCCTCAGTGGGCTCAGGTGCTTCTGCCGTGAATGGATTGGCAAGTTGGGGACTGGAAAGTTGAGCTCTATGGAGGCCAACAGAATCATCTGGCTGGGAAATTCTGTAGGTGCTGGTTCAGCCAGATGTCCAGGGTGCAGGAGATGGCCCTGGGGAGAGAGAGAGGTGGACAGCAGTCTGAGGTGTGCCCTTTCTCTCCACATGGCCCTCCCAGAGGTCTTTTGCCTCCTGCTCCTGCCCATCCAGAAAGCAGACCTACTCCTGTCCACCTTCAGTCTGGCAGTCCTGGCAGAGACCTGCCTGGTCACTAGGAGGCAGTGGCAGAAAGCACTCCAAACTGACAGCTCTGGATCAATGAGGGAACCACCTGTCCCCTTCTTCAAGGGAACCTGACCTGCTCTCTCAGTGTCCCTAATACCTCCCATTAGAACTGAGAGGCTGGTGTCCACCTTGTTCATGTCACTCATTGGCATAGAGTAGTTGCTTCAGGAATACTGACCAATGAGCGAACAAATGAACCCCAGGGCCTTCCTATCAGCTCAAACTTTGGCTCCTGAGCCTACATGCAGCATAATTCACTAGCTGTCCTTTGTGATTCTTTTCCTCCCACTGAAACTCAACTCCCACAGGGTGGGGTACACCTGCCAAGCTGCCACTGAGGAGTTTCTACCAGATTAGTGAGCAAGGTCACAGCGTAGAGGTGCAGGTAGGGCTGGGATTAGGAGCAGAAGGGTATGCATTTTCTGAGGAGCTGACTCACTGAGCTCCCGCTGCTCACCCACACCACCCATATCCACATGCACAGCTCTCTGACTCTTGTTCTTTTTTCTAGGAGAAGCCCTCAGACTTCTGCCCTCTTGCAGAAATTTCACCATATGTAGGAATGAGGGTTCTGCCAGCACCTTGAATTCACGAAGTCCCCATACTCCCCTCCTGGCTCTGACCCAAAGCTGACTCGTTTTCTGCTGGAACTTACACTTTCCTCTTCACAATACAGGAAGATGCAGCCATAGGTAGAGGAGGCCAGGAGTTCGTCACATCGGCTGTCCTGTGGACACTATGAGCCTGTGTAGCCTAGTGTGATTGAATCACTCCCGACTAGAAGGAAGTTCTAGAGTTCAGACTTGGGATCTGCTGTGTGCGCTGGATTATGCTCAGTGCCTAGAGATGTGTCTGTACATGGCTGGGCTTATAATATATTTGCTGAGTGAATGAGCCCAAACCGGCCCCATCTCAGATACTTGGGTGACCCTGGGGCCCCACTGCTCACCTCTAGCATTCTGATCTGGATACACCTGAGACAGGGACCCCTAATAGGATCTCCAATTTCTTTATGAAATGATAAAAGAGCTTAGCCCATGGCCTCAAAGAGAATCACAAATTTGGCAGAAGCTTCCTCATCAGGAAAAGAAAATGACCAACTGGCTCAATCATAGCCCCTGCAACAGACCTCTCCATGTCTAGGCACCCAGAGAAAACTTACCAGGAGGACCCCAGCCAGTTCCTATAATAACCCTATGAGCTGGCTCCCGGGCCCACCAAGGTTTCAGAGGAACAAACACTCAGAGAGTGCAGTGACCTGAAGGCACACAGCCAACAGGTGTCTGGTGACCATGTGCTCTAGGTGGGGGGAGGAGCTCACCTGGTAAATAATTGGTCCCACAGCTGTTGGGTGGTAGCAAATGTTCTGTAGTAACAGACAGAAACAAAATTGGGTTCCCTGCTCAGGAATTTGACCACTTTGTCTAGCCAGTGTGCCAGGGCTATGCGATGTGTACCATACTGGTCTTTTCTTCTCCCTGTGAGGCTGAAGTTCATTGGGAATGCCGAGTATGTGGTGCTGTGGCCAGTTGGCTGGTGGGCAGCTGGATCCTAAGGTTGGGCTGACTGGCTCCATGTTCTTCTCAGAATTCCCACCATCAGAGTCCAAACCTTGATCTCTGGCCATCCAGCTGTGAGTATGCTTACAGGCTGGAGCTGGCTCCCCAGGAAAGCAGAGTCCTGGCTTCCAGGAAGGGCAGGTCTTTGCGGCCAGAACCTTCTCACTGGGAATGTTGGGCATCCTGAGGCCAAAACACATCTCCCATGATTCTCCAGCTCAACAATTACCTCCTGACTCCCACCATACAACAGCATTCTGGTTATTGAACAGAGCAGTGAGGAGCTCCCAGTGAGGGGCAAACCCCTTAGGTTCCAGGCTCTGAGAAATTCGAAGCTAAAATGGTTTCTCTTTGGGTTTCTAGGGTCTGTGTCTGTAGTAAACTGAAGTGTTCACAGAAAAGCAGCTGGATCCTTCTGGGCAAGGCCAAGGCAGGGTGGAGGACAGGGGAGGGACAGGGCTAGAAGGTGGAATCGGAGTGTCCAAAAATGCAGATGGGGAAGTGCTTACTGTGGGAGGAACACTGAGCTGCTATCTGGAAGAATAGCATGTCATTCCACTCCACACCGCGAATGATGACTGGCAGCATGTTCTGCTGGTGCTTGGCCTTGCAAACCAGGTAACCTATGCCCTCGATGCACTGGCTTTTGGACTCCACATCCTTGTCCTTGGTTTTCTTGGGCGCCTTCCTTTTCTTCTCCTTGGTGACTATTGTCATGGACATGGCAGGTATTCCTGTGGCCTCACCACTGCTGGACAGCCTGCTGACCTGGACAGACAGGAAGATGCACTTGAGTGTACTTTTGGTAGTAGGTAGGTTTTTCTTGGCCGTAGGTTTTTCATGTCTATTGGCTGGGCTGCCATCCAGTAATCCACCTGCAACTCCATCATCTCTGCATGGACACTCTGGCTGGGGAAGGACAGGCCCCCAGTCATTGACCAGGGGTCGGGGGGGGGAATGTGTTGGATGAGGCCTTCCTGGCAGGGAACAGAAGCTCATTTGGAGCAGGAGGAGGCCGCATCATCTGAGTCTCCTGACATGGCTAAACATGGTTCCACTCTTCCAACCTTCACTATCCTCCCAAAGGCAATGAGCTTCTTTGAGGATTTCTTGTCAGAGCGCTGCTGCTTAGACATGAGCATGGCTCTGCGATGGGCAGCAGATAGACACAGTTGGCCCCCGTGACATACTCTGTGATTCTCAACACAACATCCTGTTTGTCCTGCAAGGTGTTGAGAGACTCCAGGTTGTTGAACATGTCCCACCAGTACAAATCCTAGAAGAGGTTGTTGTAGCAGCAATCCAGGGAGCCCAGGTAGCTGGCCAAGGGGTAGGAACCCAGTGGGATGACCAGGAAAGCTCATGTAGTCCAGCCATTGGGGTGGCTGGTGGGACAGCAAGGAGCTGAAGTAGGGCAGTGCTCCTGCCACCGAGATCTTCACAGGCATCAGAGCCTTAGGGAGTGAGTGCAATTGTAGTATCTCTGCCTCCACAAGATGCTGCTGCTGAAGGCCTCCTGGATATCATCTGTGGAACAAGTGCACACCATGGGCAGTGTGTACCCCTACAGGATGTCTGAAAGTAACTGGCCCTGCCAGTCTGAGGTGTTGACCAGGATGATGTTCTTGAGCAGCCTGTCCTGGAAATGAGGATGTTGTTTAGCTGGTCACACCCAGGTTTCCTGGGGATCTGCTACTGGCTCTGTGGTTCTGGGTCCTCATTGTCCGGTCTGTTGAACCACTCATTGAGGGATGTGTTGCAGCTCCGGTGGCCAGCCTACTTCCTCTTGGACCTGCTGGAGTGGATGAGTGGAGACTTGGTGAAACACACTATGTATGGGAGCTTCCTGGTGAACCAACTCCAGGTGGAGGACACTGCTTCCTGGCTGTCCTTCAGCTGTGCCAGCTGCTCCCCAGGGGAGCAAGTTCTGTGTGCCATTGAATCAGAGCCACTATCACTTGACATGCTGTCAAAGTATCCCCTGAGCTTGGGCTTTGGGGTGCTGGGGACACTGATATTGTCCTCCATGTCTAGGCTACTCTCGCTGGAACTCTCCACAATATCATACCGAAAACCCAGGGCTTTCTTCACTTTGGGAACATGCTTCACAAGGGCCTGTTCTGAGGACATGACCGCCTTCGACGTATGGACGAAGACAATAGTGGGGGTAAGGGAATGGGGTGGGGTGGGAACTGAATGGAGGGGAGATATGGGGGTAAAAATAGAGAAACAACTGTAATAATCTGAACAATAAAGATTTATTTTAAAAAAGAAGAAGAAATTTCAGAGATTATCTCTGAACTGTCCTGAAGCTAATAAATGCTAACACCCCATCTCCTCCTTCTATAGCACATCCACTACATCTTTTGCTCTCTGAGCATCATTGTCCAAAGGTGTTATTTCCCTTCCCTTCTTCATTCCCCTTCTGTCTCCTCCACTACCACTCCCTACTGACTTAAGGAAAAATGAGAATAGGATTCCAATAGCTCCCTTTGGAATCAGGGAGGAACCAGCAATTGTTCTTGATTTTCTCTATGACTCTGATCGGTTCCCAAAGAAATTTAACTGTTAGAACATTTAATCCTGGCTATTCTAACCAATCCCAATTAATATACTCCTGGTTTATGGGAGTAAAAGCAACAGAATTACTAAATAAGGTTGTTAAGAAAACTCCTGTAGAGAAGTCTGCCCACTTTAAGGATTATAGGAAACTGAAATAGGATTTAGAGAAAGTAAACAAACACAAACAAGCCTAAAGTTGCTCCAAGTGTGTTTCACCTTCTCACTGATACTTAGGGAGAATTTTAAATTATCATTAAAAAGGAAGCCACTGCCTTAGCCAATTTGTCCCAGGAGGTAGAATAGTGGCCTGCTGACTCAAAGGTCTCTGTTTGATTCTGGTCAAGGGTACAAGCCCAGGTTGTGGGCTCTATCTCCAGTAGGGGGCATGCAGGAGTCAGCCAATTAATGATTCTCTCTCATCATTGATGTTTCTATTTCTCTCTCCCTCTCCCTCTCTGCAATCAATAAAATTTATTTTTAAGAAAAGGTGGAGGGGAAAAGCCACTAAATACCCTGCATATACTAAGGATTCTTTATTTGTTCTTAACCACTCCCAATTAATTGCTTTCACCATCAGAATAAAGCTTCCCTACAAATGTCTGTCTTTTAATCAAAACCTATTTCTTTCCATCTAGGGAATATTATAGGGGATATATATATATATATATATATATATATATATATATATATATATACATACATATATATATATATATTTGCTTATCAAATCTCCCATTCATCTGTTAAATGAGTTTTTGTTCTTTTTAATGAAATCAGTGATACTTACATATGCTTTTTCCAGAATACTTCATATTACTTAGAATAAGTGACCCAAATACTGAACGAAAGGGAAATTAATGATTTTAAAGGAAACTTCCAGGAGGAAACTAACCCTGAGACTGACCGAACATTTGCTAATCATCTTTTCTTCATTATTATCTTCCACAAGAGCCTGAGAGATGGCTTCACAGGATACTCACCCTACTCAGAATGGTCCCAAACAACCCAGACACGTGTAGAGATGCCTCTAACATTTGGCTTGCTCATACGTCTCTCTATAGAAGGGCAACCAGCCCACAGTGACTTGAGAATCCTCTTTTGGTGCACATATTCACCAAATGAGAGAAACTTGACCCTGAGTTCCTCAAGAAAGAATGCAATCTTCTCTTATTACACTACCTACCTGGTCCCAATATAAAGTGGGTAATAAAAATGTTTTGCACCATTAATTTTAAGACTATCTTTCGGGTAGGGCTTGTTTTGCCATTCCCAAGGGAGATAAACAGAGGTTTCCTAAAACTGAAAGCCCTTATACCTATCAATAGTATGTGCTTTCTGGAAACTTGAAAAATGAACCAAATATAAAGAAACATTCTAAAAATGGGTAAACGAATCTGTCAGTCCTTTGCTAACATTTGGTTGGCAACCTAGTCCCTGAGGTATTGAAAATGACTATCCTTTTTTTTACAAATGAAGTTTTCAAGGAACCAGAAATTTGATTCCAAAAACAATTCAAAGGCTACCAACTACTTTTACCTTCCCCAAACCTCCACTATTTATTTCAGAGGCTTATAGATAATTGGCTTCAGGCAACCAAAATCCCAGAACCTTTGAAGTGGAAATACCTGAGTTCACCAAGACCTCTTGTGTAGGCCATTTTTAAAAATACAAATCTCTGGAAGATATGTATTATCCCAATGGAAAAAAAAAATACCTTATCCACCTATACAAATCTCTTGAGCTTATTTCAACTTTTTCTTTCTAATTTAGTAAATTTTAATGAAAGTTATTGAATATCTAGGTATTTTGAAATAACATGAAATATTAAAACATTGATTGCTAGACAAATCTTAAGTCCACCTGCTTTTGGTTTTTTTATGACAGAAGGTCTGTAAATGCATTTGGAGCTATTGATGTAATGTTTTGTGCTTTGTTGAAGGTGTGTTTCTTGAATGTGAGAGTGTGATTAAAATATGTTCATCAACGTTAATCTAAGGAAAGACGGTTGTTCACTTTTGTAGTTATCATTGAAAATTAAGGCTCCTAAGAGTTAAAAGTTCCAGTTAAGTTGGAAGAAATTATTTAGTTGTGATAATAGAAGACTTGAGGTATGGAGAGTCACATTTAAAGGAAAAGAAGAAGTGCAAGTTTCTCTAAGGATAGTTATTTCTGAATGGGTAAGAAGGTTTGTAAAAGGGGATATAGGCTATAAACTTTTGTAAAAGTTTTATATAAAAATAGTCTTGTATTTTCTCCCCAAACAATAGGAATTCAATTGATGTGTATAGTCTTTATGTGACATATGTTTATCTATGTGATATCTATAGTGAATTTTCAGCCTCCAAATGGCATTATTAGGATATAATCTTTTATTGACCTAAAAAGATACTTATGAAAATTAAGGCAAATTCTGTAGTCTGAACTAAATATTTAATATTAAAACTGTTAATATGATTAATGTCTTTTAGAGTTATTACCATAAGCCTGTGTTTGCTTTACTCAGATTTACAAAAACATGGTATAATCTTTTGCATATGTATATTTGACAACCTTCCTAAAGTTCCCATTTTAAGAGACATTTTAAACAAAAGATGACATTAAGTTAATTCCAATGGGCCTGAGAATACCTCAAGAATTTATTCTCTCTCTTTATTAGAGAAATATTTTTAATTAATTTAGGACTACTTAATATGATTGAAATTACCTTCAAAGCTTTGGCAAACTCAAAAATAAATACAACTGTGCTATTTGTGTACATATATTTTTATTAAAATGGATGTTCTAAAAATTTCAACCTGCCATAGGAAGGAACGTACAAAGATTCAAAGAAAAGTTCAAATAGGAAACGCTTAGGTGTAACAGTGATCTTGGTGTCAGTGACACCAGGCCAGCCAAGAGGGATGGTTCCCTGTGAGGGCATCTGGCAGTGGGACTTGGGGTATTTGTGGCGCAAACATTGGCAGTTTATGAATTATACCCAATGTTCAATACAAGAAGCTATGGACAGTATTTTAAAATCTTACATATTATTTGTTGTTTTTATATTAAAATTGTGTATTAAATCCAAATATATACACATACTTATATATTTTCATATTATTCTCTGTCATTTTATAGTAATTATTGTTTTCCAAAAATTATTACCTTGAAATCTTATAGTTTACCAAAAAAGCGAAGTTTTTTTTATCAATTGCATTACAATCAAAACTATACTATGCCACTTTGTTTTATCATTCATAGATAGTTATTGTTTTACTCTAATAAATTTTAAAATATGTTACATTTTTAGAAAAATCCATGAAAAGTTCTCTGACTTAGTATACCTTACGGGTTTCTAAGCATGGTACATCTTTGAACTGAATGAAGAAGTATAAAATTCTAAGGAATAACTGAATTCATGAAAATAATCAGGATAAACAAAAAAAATGGATATAGAACTAAATGAAGTGAACTTGATTATTGTTCTTATGACTTTGTTTAAAATACTGCTGATTTTTAAATCTTTTGTTTTCCAAATATAAGGGAAACTAAAAGCAGACATTCTATATTACTATCAATGATTCACTAAGGAGGTTATAGGCCTGATAAATTAGTGACATTCATTTCATAGTACTCCCAAGAGACAAAAACTTTAAAGACCAAAACTTATCACCAGGAGATTTTTATTTATTGAAAAATTAATAAAAGATTCCCTCCAACGTGTTAAAAAGGACATTACATTATCAGACACCTAACCACAAATGGACATCTGTCTCTGACAGTGGCCTCCATCCACCATGGAGATTGAAGACTTTTCAAGGATGAGAAACATTGGCCATGGGGGCTGACAGCTCTCCCATGAAGTCAACAAGGCCTGGATGCTCACAAATTACTGCTGCTCAAAACTTGTTCTTCTATCTCCTAACTATTACTGACTGAATGTACATGAACTGTTTTTATATTGTTATTAATGACCTGGTGCAAGAAATTTGTACACCTGGGGGAGGAGAGAACAGGTGTTCCTCCCCAGGCCTGCAACCTCTCCAATCTGGGACCCCTCAAAGAATGTCCTACTGCAGGTTTACAGGGATTTGGCATAACTGGTAGTCAGACATTTCTCTCATAATCTGGGACTGCTGGCTCCAGCTGCTCACCTGCCTGCCTGCTTGCCTGCTTGCCCCTAACCACTCTGCCAGCCAGCCAGCTTGTCTCCAACTGCACCCTGCCACTGGTCTGCTCACCCTCAACTGCCCCCCTGCTGACCTGCTCTCTCCAAACTGGCTCCCTGACCCTGCTGTCCTGATCACCTCTACTTGATCCCCACTGATGGCTCCCAATAGGCTCCCCTGCTGGTCTACTTACCCCAAATGGCCCCTGCCCTCACATTCAGGCCTAATCACACCCTGGCAACTCAAGGTACCACCCCCCTCTTTTTTTTTTCAGTGCCTCCTTGAGCTGAGGCCAGTGCTGACTGAAAGCAAGTATCTAGGATTTATTTATCTTCTATAATTGAAACTTTGTAACCTTGAGCAGAGGCCAGGGCCTGTCAGTGTGGGAAGCTTGGCTTCCTCCATTGCCTGGAGCAACCCAAGCCTCCTATTCAGCTCCAGCTCCGTGTCTTCCACCATTTTTGTTGGGGTTTTATTATATTCTATAATTGAAACTTTTGCACCCTTGAGTGGAGGACAGGGCTGGTCAGGATGGGAAGAATATTGGCTTCCTCCATTGCTGGGGCAACCCAAGCCTCCTGCTTGCTCCAGCTGCATGGTCAGCCACCATCTTGGTTGCATTAATTTGCATACTTGCTCTTGGTTGACTGGTAGGCGTAGCTTTCGGGTGCAGCACAGTGATGGTTAATTTGCATGTTTCCTTTTACTAGTGTAGGTTATCCTCCTATGGTTTCCTAATGAAAACAATATCTGTCTCCCCAAGATCCTCCCATATTACACATGAAAAGTTGAATTTGAATACCTGCTAATTTTTCCCACCTACAAGACAATGACAATTCTGATGGTCATTTATAATAACGAAAGAGTAGAATCTTTTTTCTTTATTTTTTTAATTTTTTTAATTTTTTATACATATCTCCCCATTGCCCCCCCTTCCTCCCCCCAGTGTCTATGTTCATTGGTTATGATTATATGGATAGATACAAGTCCTTTGATTGATCTCTTATCTACCTCACCTAACTTTAATCTTCCTACTGTAATTTCACAGTCTGTTTGAAGCTTTACTGTCTCTGTATCCTTTTGTTCATCAGTTTATAATGTTCTTTATTATCCCCCAATGAGTGCGATCATGTGATGCTTCTCCTTCATTGACTGGCTTATTTCACTAAGCATAAGGCTCTCCAGTTCCAACCAGGTTGCTGCAAATGGTAAGAATTCCTTCTTTTTAATGGCAGCATAGAATTCCATTGTGTAGATGTACCACAGTTTTCTGATCCACTCATCTGCTGACGGGCACCTAGGCTGTTTCCAAATTGTGGCTATTGTAAATTGTGCTGCTATGAACATAGGGGTGCATAAATCCTTTCTGATTGGTGTATGTAATTTTTTAGGATAAATTCCTAAGAGTGGTATTACAGGGTCAAATGGGAGATCCATATTTAGTTTTTGAGGAAACTCCATACTGTTCTCCACAGTGGCTGCACCAGTCTGCATTCCCACCAACAGTGCACAAGGGTTCCTTTTTCTCCGCATCCTCGCCAACACTTGTTGTTTGTTGATTTGTTGATGATTGCCATTCTGACAGGTGTAAGATGGTATCGCATTGTCGTTTTGATTTGCATCTCTCGGATGATTAATGACTTTGAACATGCTTTCATGTGTCTCTTGGCCTTCCTTCTGTCATCTTTTGAAAAGGTTCTATTTAGGTCCGTTGCCCATTTTTTTATTGGATCCTTAATCTTCCTTTTATTAAGTTATATAAGTTGGTTGTAGATTTTGGAGATTAAAACTTTATCAGTGATAGCATTTGCAAATATGCTTTTTATTGGATACTTCATCTTCCCATCTTTGATCTTTCTTGTTGTTTTGTTGATGGTTTCTTTTGCTGTGCAAAAGCTTTTTATTTTGATGTAGTCCCATTTATTTATTTTTTCTTTAGCTTCCATTCCCTTTGGAGCAGTATCAGTGAAGAAGTTCTTTCGGCATATATATATGAGATTGTGCTGCCTGTGGATTCCTCTAGTATTTTTATGGTTTCCCTTCTAATGTTTAAGTCCTGTATCCATTTTGAGTTTATTTTTGTATTTGGTGTAAGTTGGTGGTCCAGTTTCAATTTTTTGCATGTATCTGTCCAATTTTCCCAACACCATTTATTGAAGAGGCTATCTTGGTTTCATTGAATGTTCATGCCTCCTTTGTCAAATATTAATTGAGCATAGTGGTTTGGGTGGATATCTGGGTTCTCTATTCAATTCCATTGATCTATATGTCTGTTCTTCTGCCAGTACCAGGCTGTTTTGAGAACAGTTGCTTTGTAGTATAGCTTGAAGCCTGGTATTGAGATCCCACCTACTTTATTCTTTTTTCTCAGAATTGCTGTAGCTATCTATACCACAATTTTTTTTTAACGCACTCATCTGCTGATGGGCATTTAAGCTGTTTCAAAATCTTAGCTTTTGTGCTGCTATGAATATAGGGGTCCATATAACCTTTCTGATTGGTGTTTCTGATTTCTTGAGATATATTGCTGGAAGTGGAATTACTTGGTCAACTAAAAGTTTCATTTTTAATTTTTTAAATAAACTTCATACTGGTTTCTACATTGGCTGCACCAGTCTGTATTGTGACCAGCAGTGCACAATGGTTCCTTTTCCTCCACATCCTCACTAGCATTTGTCCTTTCTTGATTTGTTGGTGATAGCCATTCTGACAGGTGTGAGAGATGGCATCTTGTGTATTTATTATTGATTTCAGAGAGAGATAGAAACATCAATGATGAGAGAATCATTGATTGGTTGCCTCCTGCATGCCTCCTATTGAGGATCAATCTCTCAACCTGGGAATGTGCCCTTGACTAGAATTGAAGCTGGGACCTTACTGTAGTCTGCAGGCCGACATTCTATCTACAGAGCCAAACTGACTAAGGCTGTCATTGTTGTCTTTATTTGCATCTCTTGGATGATTAGTGATTTTGAGTATGTTTTCATAAGGCCAAGAGACATATGCAAACAAAATTCTTTTTCTTGTGACTAATAAAAAGAATTTTATTAAACTCACTGAAGTCACATGTCCACATACAACCATCATTACTGTGGTCTGGCCAGTTAGATGTGCTGATTCCTCCACTTTGGACCCTGAACCACACTTGGCAGAACCAACTGGATGTGAAAATTGGAAGCTGTTAGAAAGGGGGGAAATAGAAGTCATATACACCACAAGCCATTGTCAAATAAAATGCCAACTTTTGATTTCAACTCTGACATATGAGATTGGAAGTCCTTACTCTCATCCTTACAATAAGAAAAATGAACAATCCAAAAGATAGGAACTCTTTTTAGATCCATCAGATCATTGGAGTCACATGGCTATGAAATTAACCTTTGCTGCTGTAAACCACTGAGATTTAGGGCTCTGTTAACACAATACAACCTAGCACTAGCTCTTGTGTGTGTGTGCGCACATATAGAAGAAAAGCAGATACCGAGAAGGTGACAATAGGAAAAAAAAGAGGTTTGAGGCCTTGTAACAGCTTCTCCTACTTGATAGCTACTCCCCCTCATGATTCTGAACATCACTAAGAAGCACATGCTGCAATAATCCATTGTGCAGTCAGGGGAGAGATAGACTGGACAGGTACAATGACTTATCCAGGATCAAGAAGAGATACAAACAAGGTTTTGAGTCGGAGCTCAGGTTTGTCTCCTCAAATCTTGGTCCCTTGCTGCAGCCAGATTTTCTAGGGGCTGTGGAGAGGGTGTGATGGTGTCACTGGGTACACTGTTGGGTATTCCATGGAGAAAGTATTCCATGGAGAATGTGGGTGAGCAGTCAGCAGCCCTCAAGTCTATCTATAGCTGTTATTAGGTGAGGGGAGTCAGAGGGTGGAAATCCTAGGAAGTGAGGTCACGTCCTAATAAAACTTGAAACCCGCATAACCAGGCACCCACTTTTTAGCAACTGCCCAACTGTCACTCACATGGCAAGAGATGTTTGACAGTTCAAGATGTTCTCTTGTTGTGTTCCCAGTTATTGGGGCTCTGGTTCTCAGAGACCCTGCAGTAAGAGTTATTCCAGAGTCTGTAGATGGTTCAACATTTGTGCCCGGCATCTGTGGCCATTTTCAAGATCCTGTCAGGTAAAGGAAGGTGGCCTGGGTCAGACCCATTCACGACAGGCCAGCCTCTTTTGTGGGTCATCCCTGTGTAGCACACATGCCTTCATGTGTTGGGAAGAGAGACCTGAAGGGAGAACCCTGGGCAGGGACAGCTTTCAGGGCAGTAGATAACCTAGATGTCCTGCTGTGATCACACCCCAGGGCAGAGCAGAGAAAGCAGTAGAAGATGTGATTCCAGAGGAGACCCTTATCTCTGTCAATGGGAAATCCTAGGCCCTCAGGCTGTCACTCCTTTTCCTCACCAGGGGAGGTCTCAGCAGATCACAGTGTGTGTGTGTGTCTGCAGTATAGGGTTACAGGGGTCACAGAACAAAGACTCTGAGACTTTCCCCTGGTGACTTGGAACTGTCTTTACAAAGCTCCTCACAGGAGAACAGAGAGAAGCTGACAGGTGGGGTCCTCAACTCCATGCCCCTGCATGAGGCACAGGTGCCCCATATCTCCTCCAGCGTGCAGCACGGCCACAGGGTGAGTATAGGTGCCCAGTTCATCCAGACTCCAGAATACCGAGGAGTCAACAGAACCTGGGTTTCAGAAGGTACCTTTCTACTCCCCTGAGATTCCTCCAAAGGAATCTGCCTCCCCATCTCCTCCAGTTAAGAGCTGGACTTCTCTAGGCTGCACATTGTACCAGGATGGGGACTGGTTATTATGGCAATCTATGTTTTCATTGCTGTGGGACCTGGATCTTACCCCTTCTGTTGCCATGACAATGGTGCCACCCTGAACATAAACATATCCTAATATCCATACCCTCCACCCTGAGGAAAACCTCTGTGATCTCATCTTACATTGGGATGTTTTGTCAGGAATCACACACATAACACTATTAATAAAGCATGTGCTCTCTGTCCTCAGCTAAGAAGCTGAGCTAAGATACTAATGTGTTTCATATTCTTTACCTCCAATTTTACTTTTCCTGCCAAGAACCTTTTCTCTTATTAATGTGAAAAACTTCCAAAGCTGTGAAAAAGACTTGTGCATTTATTTGAGCTGAAGTGTCAACAATTGCGGGCAAGCAAAATATCAATGGGTTGAGATAATGATCCAGAGAATGACAATTTTGCACCTTATTTCATACATTACAAGCAAAAGTGCAGAATTATGTGTGTTACATGAAATCCATGGGTGATAGATTAGGGAGAAAGGAGAAAGCAAATTGTGGAAACTTCTATGATTGGGTCAACAATAAAATGATAGGCACATTCTTCTTTTCCATAGGTGGATGTAGAATAGTTTCAGGCCAACAATGAACTGATTAACAAGATGGGATTTGTGATCTCTGCAGAGCACAGAATGGTGCCTGTGTATGAGTTTCCAAAATAAGAAAAATTCCTTTGGTAATCCAAAGATATGTTATCATAGATGCAAAAAGGAAGTACATAGACTATGTTAAGGTAAAGATTGATCTTTGTCAGGGAAGATGCGAGACTATGACATGACTACCCACCATGAGGTCCTTTGAGTTAGTGTTTTAATTTGAGATTATCCTTTGTAGTTACTTAAGGTCTTTGAGTTTGCAAGGTATCCACACAGGACTTCCCTTACCTAGTCAGGTTAGCATGCGGTCCCTTTTTTCATCCATACACCCTCCTTTTGTTCATAAATCAATACAAATTTTGCATTGATGACCAGTGTTAGTGTTTTCTCTTGCTGAACAATGAACTGTTGGGGATGAGTCAAGACCATAACCTTAAATGGCATTCAAGGTGGAATTTTTGTTACTATAAAAAAAAAAGGCAGAGTTCTACATTCTATTTTCATCTTCCATTTAGTTATTGGAATTAACTCAAAGTCATCTTATATGTCCTTGTTACAAAATATTCTGGATCAATTTTAAATTTTGAGCTACCATGAGCAGGGTCCTTTTGCTGCATGTCTTAAATTTTGGTATTATGCATCAAGTATAACATTTACATACCAAAAACAAAAGCAATGGTATTAAAATAGTAACACCATTTCAGAATATAAAATGTCTAGTGCTAGAACTGAGGGGAATAAGCATCCCAGCCAACCAAAAAACCCTTTGCATGAATTATCATAATTGTTTTTTAAGCTAATTATATGTTTTCCTCCTTCATTCACTGTCCCTTGTATTTATGCTCTGTTTGGCCAGATGAATTAAGACTCTCTTTCTTTATCATAACTGATCATCAGAATGTCATTGTCTAGTAGGTGGAAAAAAAATAACAGGTATCTAAATTCAACTTTTCATGTGTAATAAGGGAGGGGCCTGGGGAGACAGATATTGTTTCAATTAGCAAATTATAAGAAGAATAATGACAATATAAAATCATTTTATATACATTTAATCAATAACAATTAGGAGCTAGAAGAACAAGATTTGAGCAGCAGTAACTTGTGAGCATCTAGGTCTTGTTGATTCTTGGAATAGCTGTCAGCCCCCATGGCCAGTTTATTCTCATCCTTGAAAAGACTTCAATGTCTGTGGTGGATGGAAACCAGTGTCAGAAACGGATGTTCACTATAGTTAAGCCTCTGATAAGGTAACGTCCTTTTTAACACATTGGAGAGAGTCTTTAATTAATGTGTTTCAATAAACAAAAATATACTGGTTGTAAGTTTTGGTCTATAAAGTTCTTGCCTCTTGTAAGTATTGTGAAATGAATTTATCAGTCCCTATAACTTTCTTAGTGAGTCATTGCTAGTAATGTAGAATGTATGCTTTTAGTTTTTCTTATGTTTGGAAAACAAAAAGATTTAAAAATCAGCAGTATTTTAAACAGAGTCATAACAACAATATGATCTTCACTTCATTTAGTTGTATACCCACTTTTTTTGTTTATCCTAATTATTTGCCAGTATTTTCATGAATTCAGTTATTCCTTAGAATTCTATATTTCTTCATTCAGTTCAAAGATGTGCCCTGCTTAGAAACCTATAATTTTGAGTAAGTTAGAATTCTTATCATGGATTTTTTAAAAGATGTAACATATTTGAAAATTCATTAGAGTAAAACAATAACTATCTCTGAATGACAAAACAAAGTGGAATCGTTATAGTTTTGATTGTAATGCAATAGATAAAAAACTGCTTTTTTGGTAAACTATAACAAGGCAATAATTTTGGAAAATAATCTTCTCTAACAATAGACAAATATGTTAATTAACTGTACCTTCGCAATGGCCACCAGCCAATCAACAGTTGAAATAATTTCTGAACAAAGATGGTGGGTTAATTTGCATATGAGTCCCACTGCCAGGCACCCTCATAGGGAACCATCATTCTTGGCTGGCCCATTGTCTCTGACACCAAGACCTTTGTTACACTTGAGAGTTTCCTATTTGAACTTTTCTTTGAATTTTTCTATGTTCCTTCCTAGGACAGGTTGAAATTTTTAGAATATCCATTTTAATAAAAATATATGTACATAAATAGCACGGTTGTTTTTATTTTTTAATTTGGCAAAGCTTCTCAGGTAATTTCAAGCATATTAAATGGACTATTTCAGTTCAACAATGGCCCTTTAAAAAGGAGAGAGAATAAATCCTTGAGGTATTCCAGAGCCTATTAGAATTAACTCAAAGTCATCTTTTGTTTAAAAAGTCTCTTAAGAGAGGAAAAATGGCAGTGGAATTGACGGACTTGTCTGGAGTTTGTCGCTGGACAGAGGGAGAGAGAGCAGCTGAGAGTTGCAATGGGAGTGTTTGTTGGCAAGTTAACAGTTAGTTATCCTCCAGGAAAAGGTGGGGGACTGCTGGACGGGGCAAACTCTTGGAGCTTTTGACAGAGGGGAGCTCTAGAAAACAACTCATTTTGATCTCAGGCAAGACAGCCTGGGAGTTATTACAGTGTTCCGGCTGCAAATTCCCCACAAACCGGTTTTGAGAACCACAGAGTAGCAGGATCTGAGCACAGCCTAGAGAGGTGCTGTGCTTTGTCTCAGAGGTCAATTCCAAAACACTGTCACCCAGTGGATGACACACAAATTGACTCTCGCTTAACCACAAAAGAATAAAGAGATTAAAAACTCAGCAGTGGAACACAGGGAACTGCAATACCCTCCCTACAAGGAAACAGGAGTGCCAAGCAGAACAATAGTGGAAGTGAATGACCATTCTATTTTTTTTTTAATTTTTATTTTTTTTTTCATTTTTGCATATTTTAATTGAAAAACTATTTTTTTCTTTCCTCCTCAATTGATTTGTTTTCAACTAGTATTATTACTACTACTATTTTACCTTTTTGGAAGAAAAGAAGTGCCATTTTGTTTTCTCTTTATTTTACTTAGGGATTAGAGTTCTATATTCTATTTTCATCTTTCCTTTAACATAATTTTTCTCCATCTCAAGTCTACCTTTATGCCAACACTTTCCTCCTAACTTTTCCCATTTTGTTGTCTTGTTTCTCTTTCTCTTTTCCAACTTTAGATTCTGCCTATTCTTTCTCTTTACCTGGTTAAAATTTCACCCAATTCATATAACTAATTTCAAATCCCCTACTACAAGTCCACACAAAATTCTCTCCTCTTGTCTTCACTAGCCAAAAAGTTGTTTTTTTCTCTATATCCTTTTGTTGCTATTTGCCTGAAAAGCGATTATATCGATTTTTTGAAATTTTTTTGTGAGATTGTTTTAGTTTATTCTACTTGTTTTATTTTGCTTTTTCTTGCTCTGTTTTCTACCTCTCTTTTCCCTCACTTCCCTCAATACCAGTTACTATTTGCAATTTGCCTTAATCTCTAGGTACTGGTTGCTGGCCTTTATTGGGATTAGTGACTGTTCTACTGGAGTTGTCTCCTGACATCTATATTTTGTTCCTCTTTTCTCTCTTATACACTTTCTTTTCTCTCTGACTTTTTTATCTTCCTCTTTCCTTCTCCTTTTTCTCTTTTTTATTTTCTTATTTTATTTTATTTTATTGTTCATTTATTTATCTTTTTTTTTCTCTCACTCTCCAAATTTGATTTTGGCACTTCTTTCTTTTCTTTTTTCCTCATTTTCCTCTTCTTCTTTCTCTATTTACCCCTAATTTGTCCATCATTGGTGGTCACCTTATTTGTGATTATTAACATCTTGAATACATTTCTACTCAGTGCCTCGTGTGCTGTACCTGGTCGTGTTGTAGTTTGTGCCTTTCAATCAACATAGGAGAGAGAACTACATAACCA
The DNA here is from genome assembly GCA_011751065.1 of Lasiurus cinereus. Classification (NCBI taxonomy): domain Eukaryota; kingdom Metazoa; phylum Chordata; class Mammalia; order Chiroptera; family Vespertilionidae; genus Lasiurus; species Lasiurus cinereus. The sequence goes on along the minus strand of JAAGEH010000331.1, from coordinate 216,240 downwards.
GACACACAGAGAAGAAAGAACATGGGCAGAAAAAGAAACAGCCCACATAAGACAGAAAGGCAGGTTTCACCAGAAAAGGAAGTAAACGAAATAGAACCACAAATAAGCCTACCAGAGAAAGAGTTCAGAGAAATTATCATAATGTGGTTGAAAAGAATGGAAGACAAATTTAACAATATGAGTAAGAGCCAAGAGGAAATGAAGAAGACACAAGAGGAGGTGAAGAAGCATGAAGAAGAAATGCAGAAGAAACTAGAGGAGGTGCAGAATAAACAAGAAGAAATGAATAATGACATCACTGCTATAAAAAAGTCAATAGAAAGCATCAAAAGTAGACTAGAAGAAGCAGAGGACCACATCAGTGAGCTAGAAGACACGGTAGGAAAAAATACCCAAGTACAGCAGCTTCTAGAAAAAAAAGTTAAAAAGCAAGAGGAGAGTCTAAGGGAACTTGGAATAACATGAAACAAAATAACATCCACATAATTGGGGTTCCAGAAAGAGTGGAAACTGAACAAGGATTAGAGAACGTGTTTGAAGAAATAATGACAGAAAATTTCCCCAATATAGAAAAGAAAAAACCCACACAAATCCAAGAAGCTCAGAGAGTCCCAAGCAAAATGAACCCCAACAAACTGACACCGAGGCACATTATAATTAAATTGGCAAACACCGACGACACTGGGGGGTTCGGGTATGCCTGGGAGGGAGGGGGGGCAATGGGGAGATATGTATAAAAAATTATGAACAACAAATATGTATCTATCAACAAGTGAATCTAAAAATTAAGTGAATTAAAAATTTGATCAACAGAATAAATTGGTGAATATACTAGAACCAGGAGCATTGAAAGGGAGTGGACTGATAATTCTCAGGGGGAAAGGGGCGAGGGGTATACAGGGAGAGACTGGACAAAAATCATACACCTATGGATGAGGTCAAGGGGACGGAGGGAAGGGTGGGAGCTGGATGCTATTTAGGGGAAAAAAGAAAAACAAATGTAATAATCTGAATAATAAAGATTTAATTTTAAAAAAAAGAAAAAAAAGGAAACATGATCCATATATCTGCTGTCTGCAAGAAACCCACATCAGGAAAAGAGATGCACACAGATTGAGGGTGAAGGGATGGAACATGGTATTTCAGGCAAATGAAAATGAAAAAAAAGCTGGGGTTGCAATACTTATATCTGACAAATTATATCTCAAAGTGAAGGACATAACAAGAGATAAAGAAGGCCACTTCATAATACTAAAGGGAACAATCCAACAAGAAGAAATAACTCTGGTAAACATATATGCACCCAATATAGGAGCAACTAAATACATAAAAAAAAAACTCTTGGAGAATATTAAGGGAGAGATTGACAGCAATACAATCATAGTAGGAGAATTTAATACCCCACTGTCACCACTGGACAAATCCTCTAAACAAAAAATCAGCAAAGAAACATCAATCTTAAAGACTAAGTAGACAAGATGGAATTAATTGACATCTTCAGAACATTTCACCCAAAGCCACCAAATATACATTCTTCTTGGGTGCACATGGGTCATTTTTAAATATAGATCATATGTTGGGTCATAAGAAAAGTCTCTTCAAATTCAAGAAGATAGAAATCATATCAAGCATTTTCTCATACCAAAATGGCATAAAACTGGAAATCAACTATAATAAAAACAATAGAAAGAAATCAAACACATGGAGAGTAAACAGCATGCTATTAAACAACGACTGGGTAACCAGAGAGATCAAGGAAGAAATAAAAAACATCATGGCAACAAATGACAATGACAACACAACAATACAAAATTTATGGGACACAGTGAGAGCAGTCTTGAGAGGGAAGTTCATAGCCCTACAAGCCTACTCCAAAAAAAACAGGAAACAATGGTAATAAATTACCTATCCCTACAACTCAAAGAGCTAGAAAGAAAGCAACAAGAAAAGCGCAGTGTATGCAGAAGGAAGGAAATAGTGAAGATCAGAGCAGAGATAAACAACTTGGAGACCAAAGAAACAATTCAAAAGATCAACAAAACAAAGAGCTGGTTCTTGGAAAGGTTAAAGAAGATTGATGGACCTCTAGCCAGGCTCACCAAGAAGCAAAGAGAGAAAGACCTAAATAAACAAAATCAGAAATCAAAGAAGAAAAATATCAACAGACCCTGCCAAAATACAAAGGATTGTTAAAAAATGCTTTGAACAACTCTATTCCAACAAAATGGACAACCTGAAAGACATGGAAATATTTCTAGAAAATTATAACCTTCTAAATCTCAATCAGGAAGAATCTAAACATCTCAGTAGGCCAATAACTATTGAAGAAATTGAAGCAGTCATCAAAAAGCTTCCTGGAAACCAAAACCCGGGACCAGATGGCTACACAGGCGAGTTTTACCAAATTTTCAAGGAAGAATTAATACCTATCCTCCTCAGACTATTCAAAAATATTCAAGAAGAAGGAACACTTCCAAACACCTTCTATGGAGAAAGCATCACCCTAATACCAAAACCAGATAAAGACAACACAATGAAATAGAATTATAGGCCAATATCTCTCATGAACATAGATGCCAAAATCCTCAACAAAATTGTAGCAAATCGGATCCAGCAGTACATCAGAAAGGTAATACACCATGACCAAGAAGGATTTATTCCAGGAATGTAGGGATGGTACAATATCCGGAAATCAATAAACGTGATACATCACATAAACAAATTGAGAGATAAAAATCACATAGTCATATCAATTGATGCAAAAAAAGCATTTCACAAAATCAAACACCCTTTCTTGATAAAACTCTCAGCAAAGTTGGAATAGAAGTATCATACCTCAACATCATAAAAGCCATATATGATAAACCCACAACTAACATCATACTCAATGGGCAAAAACGAAAATCATTTCCCTTAGGAACAGGAACAAGACAGGGATGCCCATGCTCACCTCCCCTGATTGAAATAGTACTGGGAGTATTAGCCATTGCAATTAGACAAGAAGAAGAAATAAAAGGCATTCCAATTGGAAAAGAAGAAGTAAAGCTGTCCTTATTTGCAGATTTCATGATACTGTACAGAAAAAACCCAAAGGACTCCATTCCAAAACTAATTGACTTAATAAATGAATTTGGCAATGTAGCAGAATACAAAATTAATGCCAAGAATACGGTGGCATTTCTATACACTAATAGTGAAATTACAGAAAGAGAGACTCAAAAAGCAATCCCATTTACCATCGCAACAAAGAAATTAAGATACCTAGTAATAAACCTAACTAAAGAGGTAAAAGACCTATATGTAGAAAACTACAGGACACTGGAAAAGGAGATAGAGGAAGATGTTAACAGATTGAAGAGCTTACCATGCTCATGGATTGGGAGAATCAACATCATTAAAATGTCCATACTTCCAAAGCAATCTATAGATTCAATGCACTACCCATTAAAATACCAACGACATATTTCACAGACTTAGAAAGAATTCTTCATAGATTCATTTGGAACAAAAAAAGACCACGAATAGCCACAGCAATTCTGAGAAAGAAGAATAAAGTAGGTGGGATCTCAATACCAGATTTCAAGCTATATTACAAAGCAACTGTTCTCAAAACAGTCTGGTACTGGCACAAGAATATACATGTAGACCAATGGAATAGAATAGAGAACCCGGATAGTCACCCAAACCACTATGCTCAACTAATATTTGACAAAGGAGGCATGAACATACTCTGGAGCCAAGATAGCCTCTTCAGTAAATGGTGTTGGGAAAATTGGACAGATACATGCAAAAAAATTAAACTGGACCCCCAACTTACACCGAATACAAAAATAAACTCAAAATGGATACAGGACTTAAACATTAGAAGGGACACCATGAAAATACTAGAGGAATCCACTGGCAGCACAATCTCCAACTTATGCCGAAGAACTTCTTCACTGATACTGCTCCAAAGGCAATGGAAGCTAAAGAAAAAATAAACAAATGGGACTACATCAAAATAAAAACTTTTGCACAGCAAAAGAAACCATCAACAAAACAAGAAGAAAGACCACTGTATGGGAGAACATATTTGCAAATGTTATCACTGATAAAGGTTTAATCTCCAACATCTACAGCCAACTTATACAACTTAATAAAAGGAAGATAAACGATCCAATAAAAAAATGGGCAACGGACCTAAATAGAACCTTTTTGAAAGATGACAGAAGGAAGGCCAAGAGACACATGAAAACATGTTCAAAGTCACTAATTGTCTGAGAGATGCAAATCAAAACAACAATGCGATACCATGTTACACCTGTCAGAATGGCAATCATCAACAAATCAACAAATGACAAGTGTTGGCGAGGATGTGGAGTAAATGGAACCCTTGTGCACTGTTGGTAGGAATGCAGACTAGTGCAGCCACTGTGGAGAACAGTATGGAGTTTCCTCAAAGAACTAAAAAGGGATCTCCCATTTGATACAGTAATCCCACTCTTAGGAATTTATCCTAAGAAATAACAAACACCAATCAGAAAGGATTTATGCACCCCTATGTTCATAGCAGCACAATTTACAATAGCCACAATTTGAAACAGCCTAGGTGCCCGTCAGCAGATGAGTGGATCAGAAAACTGTGGTACATCTACACAATGGAATTCTATGCAGCCATTAAAAAGAAGGAATTCTTACCATTTGCAGCTACCTGGATGTAACTGGAGAGCCTTATGTTTAGTGAAATAAGCAAGTCTATGAAGGTGCAGCACCACATGATATCACTCATTTGTGGATAATAAAGAACATTGTAAACTGAAGAACAAAAGGATAGATACAGAGGCATTAAAGCATCAGACTGTCAAATTATAGCAGGAAGGTTAAGGAGAGGTTGGGTAGATAAGAGATCAATGAAAGGACTTGTATGCGTGCATGTAAGCATAACCAATGAACATAGACCCTGGGGGTTGGAGTATGCCTGGGAGGGAGGGGGGGCAACGGGAAGATATGTATACATGTAACACAATAAATAAATAAATAAATAAATAAATAAATAAATAAATAATTAAATAAATAAATAAATAGTCTCTTAAAATGGAAACTTTAGAAAGGTTTTCAAATATTAATGCAAAAGATTACACCATGGACTTTTTGTAAATCTAAGTAAAGCAAACACAGGCTTATGGTAATAACTCTAAAAGACATTAATCATACTTATAAATAGTTTTAATATTAAATATTTTGTCCAGAGTACAGAATTTGCCTTCATTTACATAAGTATTTAATCTTTTAAGTCACTAGAATATTATATCGTAGTAATGCCATCTGGAGTTTGAAAATTTACCACCCATAATACATAGATGAATACATATCTCATAAAGACTATACACATAATTTGAATTTACAAATTTTTGCAGAGAAATACAAGAATATTTATATAAAACTTTCACATAAGTTTATAGTCTATATCCCCTTTTATAAACCTTTCCTAACTTTCACAAACTTTATCCATTAAGAAATAAATATCCTTAGAGAAATTTGCATTTGTTCTTTTCCTTCAAATATGACTCCCCGGAGAGAGAAAAAAATGGTGGCGGTATAGATGGACGTCTCCAGAGCCTTGTCTCTGAGCAGATAGAGAGAACAGCTGATGGCCGCACTAGGAGTGTTTGTTGGCAAGTTAAGGGACATTTATCCTTCAGGAGAAGGTGGGGGACTGCTGGAGGGGCTCCCCTAACCAGGCACCCCCACTGCCACGGGGTGTTTTCTCCTGGAGCTACCAGAGCAATCATGGAGACCACACCATCTTGAGAGACAAAGTGGATATTTATGGCAGCCTGAAAAGCTACAGCTGCAGCTCTCACTGAACAGTTGTAGAACCCAGAACACTGCTCCTCAATTGGCACAAACATTTGGATTCAGAGGAGCTCTACACGCCACATGGAAAGGTCAGATTTTTGCCTGGGATAATGTGTGGTCTCTGGTCCTGAAGAACAGAGACCCACACACTGTGGGAAATGGACTAGGGGAAAGCTGCACCTAGAGAAATATGTGGATGTTGGGCAGGGCATGATCCATGAATGTGAAAGGGGGCCCTCAAAGTTGTTAACAAAGGGGAGCTCTAGAAAGCAACATAGTTTGATCCTAGGCAGAAGGACAGCCTGGGAGTTATTAAAGTGTGCTGGATGCTTGAACAGGAGCGGGGAAGGGGGACTACACAGACTGCACTCTTTCCTCTTCAGATTCTTGCTTCTAATTGCTAAGCCCAATACATAAGAACACCCAGTTGGGGACATCCTAAGAGACTGTAAGGAAAAGTTGTTTTTCTGGAACCTGGGGATCAAAGCTCAGAATAACCATCAAAGAATCAGCTCTAGGGCAAGCAACTCTCACAAACCAGTATTGAGTGCCACAGAGAAAGCAGGATCTGAGGTCAATTCTGAAACACTGCCACACAGGGAATGATTCACAAATTGACTCTTGCGTAATCACAGAAGAATAAAGAGATTAAGACACACCCACCTGCTTAAAAACCAGAACTGGCTTACAACACTGAGTAGCAGTGGAACACAGGAACTGCCATACCATCCCAAATGGGAAACAGGCATGCCAAACAGAACCATAGAGGAAGTGAATGACCTCCACTACTGCACATTCTATTCTTTTATTTTTAATTTTTAATTGTTTTCATCTTTTAATTAAAAAACTAATGTTTTTCTCTTTTCCTCAATCAATTTTACCTTTTTATTACTACATTTTTATTTTCTTTTTTTAAAATATATTTTATTAATTTTTTACAGAGAGGAAGGGAAAGGGACACACAGTTAGAAGAGAGAGAAACATTGATCAGCTGCACCCATTGGGGATGTGCCTGCAACCAAGGTACATGCTCTGGACCGGAATCAAACCTGGGACTCTTTAGTTCACAGGCCAACGCGCTATTCATTGAGCCAAACCAGTTTCGGCTACATATTTATTTTCAACCAGTATTATTACTACTACTATTTTACCTTTTTGAAAAAAAAGAAGTGTCATTTTATTTTCGCTTTATTTTACTTCAGGATTAGAGTTCTACATTCTATTTTCATCTTTACTTTAACATCATTTTACCCTATCTCAACTCTACCTTTATGCCAACACTCTCTTCCTAATTTTTCCCATTTTGTTGTCTTGTTTCTCTTAACCTTTTCCTACAATAAATTTTCCCTATTCTTTCTTTTTACCTGGTTAAAATTTCACACACTTATATATATAATTTCCAATCCCCTACTCCAAGTCCATACACACCTCTCTCTTCTCTGTCTTCACCATCCAAAAAATTGTTTTTCTCTATTTCCTTTTGTTGTTTGCTTGAACGTTGATTATATTGATTTTTATACTTTTTTGTGAGATTGTTTTTGCTTATTCTACTTCTTTTATTTTGCTTTTTGCTTACTTTTTTTAATCTCTTTTTTCCCTCACCTCTCTTGGTATTAGTTATTTGTAGTTTGTATTAATCTCCAGGTAATTCTTGCCAGCATTTGTTGGAATTAGTGGCTGTTCTATTGGAGTTTTCTCCTCATATATATAATTTGTTCCCCTTTTCTTTCATATTCTCTTTCTTTTCACTCTTACTCTCCTTCTTCTTCTTCTTCTTCTTCTTCTTCTTCTTCTTCTTATTCTTATTCTTATTCTTATTCTTATTCTTATTCTTCTCCTCCTCCTCTTTTTTCTCCCATCTACCCATTTTATTTTGGCATTTCTTTCTTTTCTTTTTTCCTCTTTTCTCTCTTCTTCTTTCTCTACTTTCCCCTAATTTGTGTCTCACTGGTGGTCACCTTATTTGTGGTTATTAACATTGTGAATACATTTCTGTTCAGTGCCTTGGGCATTGTACCTGGTTGTTTTCTATTTTGTGCCTTTAAATCATTGTAGGAGAGAGAACTACATAAACAGACACCCCAAGAAGAAAGACTATAGGCAGACAAAGAAACAGCCCGCATATGAAAAAAAATCAGGCATCACCAGAAAGGGAAATAAATGAAATGGAGGCAAGCATCCTGCCAGAGAAAGAATTCAGAAAAATGGTCATAAGGTGGCCAGAAAAAATGGAAGACAAATTCGATGACATGAGTAAGAACCAAGAGGAAATGAAGAAGAACAAAGAAGAAATGAAAAATGGCACCACTGCTATAAAGAACTCAATAGAAAGCATCAAAAGTAGACTACAAGAAGCAAAGTACCTCATCAGTGAACTAGAAGACAAGGTAGGAAAAAATATGCAAGTATAGCAGCTTCTGGAAAAAGAAATTAAAAAGCACGAGGAGAGCCTAAGGGAACTCTGGGATAACATGAACCAAAACAACATCCACATAATTGGGGTTCCAGAAAGAGTTGAAATAGAGCAAGGAATAGAAAACCTGTTTGAAGAAATAATGACAGAAAACTTCCCTGATATAGGGAAGAAAAAACCCACACAAAGCCAAGAAGCTCACAGAGTCCTAAGCAAAATTAACCCCAAAAGACCAACATCAAGGCACATTATAATTAAGTTGGCAAACACCAATGACTAAGTAAGAATCTTAAAAGCAGCCAGAGAGAGACAGTAAGTTACCTACAAAGGAACCCCTATCAGACCAGCAACTGATTTCTCAACAGAAACTCATCAGACCAGAAGGGAATGGAATGAAATATATAAAGTCATGCAAAGAAAAGGTCTGAATCCAAGAATACTGTACCCAACAAGGCTTTCAATAAAAATTGAAGGTGAAATCAGGAGCTTTACAGACAAAAAAGGACCAAGGGAATTTACTACCACCAAACCAGCAATGCAAGAAATGTTAAAGGGCCTGCTGGACAAAAAAAAAAAAAAAAAAAAAAAAAAAAAAGAAAAGAAATAGGAAGCAAAGTAGAAACACAGGAGTAAAGAATAAAAATGGTGACAAATAAGTACCTATCAATAATAACTTTAAATGTAAATGGATTAAATGCTCCAATCAAAAGACAAAGGGTAACAGAATGGATAAGAAAACATGACCCCTATATCTGTTGTCTACAAGAAACCCAACTCAGAAAAAAATATGTACACAGAATGAAGTGAAGGAATGGAAGACAGTTTTTCAGGCAAATGGAAATGAAAAAACAAAAAAGCTGGGGAGGCAGTACTTACATCTGACAAATTAGATCTCAAAGTGAAGGACATAATAAGAGATAAGGAAGGCTATTTCATAATACTAAAGAGAGCAATCCAACAAGAAGAAATAACTCTGGTAAACACATATGCACCCAATACAGGAGCATCCAAATACATAAAAAAACTCCTGGAGGATGTCAAGGGAGAGATTGACAGCAATACAATCATATTAGGAGACTTTAATACCCCACTATCCTCTAAACAAAAAATTAGCAAAGAAACATCAATCCTAAATGACTCACTAGACTAGATGGAATTAATTGACATCTTCAGAACATTTCACCCCAAAGCCACAGAATATACATTCTTCTCAAGTGCACTTGAGTCATTTTCAAAGATAGGCCATATGTTGGGTCATAGGCAAATTTTCTTCAAATTCAAGAAGATAGAAATCATATTATGCTTCTTCTCATTTCACAGTGGCATAGAACTGGAAATCAACTACAATAAAAGCAATACAAAGAAATCAAATACATGGAGAGTAAACAGCATGCTATTAAACAATGACTCGGTACTCTAAGAGATCAAGGAAGAAATAAAAAACATCATGGCAACAAATGAAAATGATAACACAATAATACAAAATTTATGGGACACAGAGAAAGTAGTCTTGAGAGGAAAGTTCATAGTTCTACAAGCCTACTGAAAAAAAAAACAGGAAATAATGGTAATAAATTACCTAACTCTACAACTCAAAGAACTAGAAAGAGAGCAACAAGAAAAGCCCAGTGTAAGCAGCAGGAAGGAAATAGTGAAGTTCAGAGCAGAGATTAATTACATAGAGACCAAAGAAACAATTCAAAAGATCAACAAAACCAAGAGCTGGTTCTTTCAAAGGATAAACAAGATTGATGGACCTCTAGCCAGCTCACCAAGAAGCAAAGAGAGAAGACTCAAATAAACAAAATCAGAAATGAAAGGGGAGAAATAACACCAGACCCCTCCTAAATACAAAGGATTGTTAAAAAATACTATGAACAACTCTATTCCAACAAACTGGACAACCTGCAGGAAATGGACATGTTCCTAGAAAATATAACCTTCCAAAACTCAATCAGGAAGAATCTAAACATCTCAGTAGGCCAATAACTATTGAAGAAATTGAAGCACTCATCAAAAAGCTTCCAGGAAACAAAAACCCGGGACCGGATGGCTACACAGGAGAGTTTTACCAAACATTCAAGAAAGAATTAAAACCTATCCTCCTCAGACTATTCCAAAAAATTCAAGAAGAAGGAACACTTCCAAACACCTTCTATGAAGCCAGCATCACCCTAATACCAAAACCAGATAAAGACAACACAATGAAAGAGAATTACAGGCCAATATCTCTCATGAACATAGATGCCAAAATCCTCAACAAAATTCTAGCAAATCAGATCCAGCAGTACATCACAAAGATCATCTATCATGACCAAGTAGGATTTCTCCCAGGAATCCAAGGATGGTATAATATACGCAAATCAATAAAAGTGATATATCACATAAACCAATTGAGAGATAAAAATTACATAGTCATATCAATTGATGCTAGGTTTATTCTTTTTTTATGTATTTTTATTGGTTTTTTACAGAGAGGAAGGAAGAGGGATAGAGAGCCAGAAACATCAATGAGAGAGAAACATTGATCACCTGCCTCCTGCACACCCCCTACTGGATTTGTGCATGCAAGCAAGGTACATGTCCCCGACCGGAATCAAACCTGGGACCTTTCCGTCTGCAGACGAACACTCTGAGCCAAACCTGTTTCAGCTTTTCTTCCTTCTTAACTGGAACTTTTAATTGTTAAGATCCTTCATTTCCAATGATAACCACAACAGTGAACAACCGACATTCCTAAGATTGACGTTAATAAACATATTTTAATCACACTCTCACATTCAAGAAACACACCTTCAACAAAGCACAAAACATTACATCAACAGCACCAAATGAATGCATTTACAGACCTTCTGTCATAAAAAACCCAAAAGCATGTGAACTTAAGACCTGTCTGGCAAGCAATGGTTCAGTATTTTGTGTTATTTCAAAATATCTGGATATTCAATAACTTTCATTAAAACTTACTAAGTTAGGAAGAAATAGTTAAAATAAGCTAAAGTGATTTGTGCAGGTGTGTAAGGCATTTTTTTTTCTATTGGGATAAGACATATCTTCCAGAGATTTGTGTTTTTAAAAATGGCCTAGAAAAGAGGTCTTGGTGAACTCAGGTATTTCCACTTCAAAGGTTCTGGGACTTCCATTGCATAAAACCAATTACCTACAGACCTCTGAAATGAATAGGGGAGGTTTGGGGAAGGTAAAAGGATTTGGTGGGCTTTGAATTGTTTCTGGGGCCAAAATTCTGCCCCCCCCCCCTGAAAACTTTACTTGTAAAACAAGGTTAGTCATTTTCAATATCTCAAGGACTGGGTTGCCATGGAAATGTTGGCAAGGAAGTGACAAAATCATTCACCTATTTTTGGAATGTTTCTTTCTATTTTGGTACATTTTTCTAGATTCCAGAAAGCACATACCTCTGAGAGGTATAAAGGCTTTCAGGTATATGAAACCTCTGTCCATCTCCCTTAGGAGTGGCAAAACAGGTCCTAGCTGCAAGATAGTCTTAAAATTAGTGGTGCGAAACCTCTCTATCACCCACTTTATATTGGGACCAGGTAGGTGGAGTAACAAAAGAAGATTGCATTTTTTTCTTGAGGGACTCAAGGTCAAGTTTCTCCCATTTGGTGAATATGTACCCCAAAAGAGGATTCTCAAGTCACTATGGGCTGTTTCCCCATCTATAGAGAGACATAAGAGCAAGCCAAGTGTTAAAGGCATGTGTCTGGGCTGTTTGGGGCCATTCTGAGTAGGGAGAGTAGCCTGTAAAGCCACCTCTCAGACTCTCGTGGAAGATAATAATGAAGAAAAGATGATTAGCAAATGTTTGGTGAGTCTCAAGGTTAGTTTCCACCTGGAAGGTTTCTTTAAAATCATTAATTTCTCTTTTGGTTCAGTGTCTGGTTCATTTAGTCTAAGTGTATATGCAACTATTCTTGAAAGAGGATATGTTAGCCTCACTACTTCATTAAAAAGACAAAAACCCACTTATTTAACAAGTGAAGTGGGAAAGTTTTGATAAGCAACCCATATAAATATATAAATATATAAATATATAAATATATAAATATATAAA